>QWTY01010682.1:0-23817 GCA_008033365.1 Pseudorectes ferrugineus | reverse complement strand
ACAGACCCCTTTGCTTTTCCCAAGTCCTAAGGGAGGACCTGACAATTCTATGGAGTGCATAGCTGCACTCAATAGGGAGGTTTTTCCAAGGGATTGTTTTTTGTTCTAAAGAAAATCATGCCTTTTCAAGGATCCAAACACTGAATTCCTTGACTACAATTTAAACTAAAAAGACTCCAGAGCATTTTTCTTGGGTGAGGATTTCAGAGCTCACTGTTAACATCAGCCTGTATTTATCACGTGTATCACAGTGAAAAATGAGGCTGTGGGGCTTGTGCTGTGTGATACTGCACAAAGAAAAAGTACTCCAAAATCTTTCCTTAGAGAAGCTACAACCTGGCACCACACAGTTAAGGCAGAAAAGCAGGCTGGACCTTAATGGACTAAAGGAACACAGGAGGTAACAGGCACCACTACCCGTATTTATCTTAAACTTTATTTCCTTCACACTGCTCCTTTTCAACTAAAGCACTGGTAATCTTTCTGATTCTGTTACTTAATTAGTCACAAACATGCTTTAGGTGCATTATTCACACTGTAAGGACCGGATGCTCTAATTTGCTCTATGGTTCACGGAGACCAGCTGTTTCCTAAATGACAATAGCGGTCATTCCACTAGATGGTGCTGAGTAAGAGCAATCTTTAAAAATGAAACAAAAATTTTTAAAGAGATCAGATAACTTCAATTTCATGGAAATAGAAGCAATGTTTTACAATATCAAGCTATAAATGGAAGGAAAAGTCAAAGCTGGAACAAATTTTTCCCTTGGCCCTTTCTTGCACTCATCCTCATTCTGATCCCCAGGAGGGGGGCAATGCAACTTTGGCTTTGCAAGTTGAATCCTAATTTTCATTTTTTTGCTAGAGCTAGAAAAAGCTGTCCTTTTTTGGTTCCTCTCTCCTGTGGGAGCAAAGTTACAACAGACTTGCAAATATATATTCAATTAGTAAGCTGGTTAGTACCTGTAATGGTATTTTGCATAGCATAGAAAACCAAAAACTGCTCCTCAGATAGGAGATATTCTCTGTCATTAGGGGAAATATGCCCTGTCATTAGAGGAAAACAAAATGACCCCCTAGGATCTGAAATGCTGCTCTCTTCTAGACACTCATTTAGCCCCTGCAAAATTGCTAAGGTAGCAAGTATACACTACTGAAGACTCAACAAAGAGCCTCACGAGGGTGAATGAAAATGTT
Source organism: Pseudorectes ferrugineus (assembly GCA_008033365.1). NCBI lineage: Eukaryota > Metazoa > Chordata > Aves > Passeriformes > Pseudorectes > Pseudorectes ferrugineus. The sequence goes on along the minus strand of QWTY01010682.1, from coordinate 22,620 downwards.
TCTGGAAAAACTCTTTATAGCATTCAGAGTAGGTAATTGATGAATGGCCTGATAAAGGGAAAGACTGGCCTTTGATGTTAGAACTCTTTCAGCTGAAAGGCATTTCTTAAAATGGACAAAATCATGACTTGCCATAAATTCTGCGTATAATAAAATCACACAGTTTTCTATGAATTTGTTAACACAGAACCAAAAAGACACAGGTTTTACTTTAAGTATGGAGAAATAGTCCTTACAAGAATACAAAAGGTCCTCCTGCAAAATATTCTCCTCCCACTTCTGTAGCAACAAATCTAGCACACTGAAGGAGTGTAAATTAATTGAATAACTGCAAACTTTCACTGCAGTAACTGCAGTAATCTCCACAAAACGACCCTACCAACCTATACATTTAAGAAACAAACAAAAAACACTTCAACAGAATTGGAAATTCCACTCTCTGCTGCTATTAGACATATTTGTAAAATGGCGGCATGAAGGAGAGAAGAAAATTATTGGTTAATGATATGACAGTACTCACCATCAACCATCATATTGTGAGACCTCTTTACATAATTTCCAGCTCATTCTAAGAAAAAGAAAATGAAAGCAGGATCTACAAATACATAACAAATTGCTCCATGCCCTAACACGGTGCAGGGTCAATGTCAGGGCCCTCGTTTCTCATTAACAGCGGGAGGGCGCAAAGGCGACTGCAGGGAATAACTCTACGTCACCAGACATCATGTCCTGCCTTGCTCTATTTCTGGTGCACCTTTCTGTAGCTAATTAAGAACTCAGCCAGCTTCCTTATGTGATTTTCAGATGTCTTCTGAAACTGAGCTAGTGCTGTTAATAACACCACTAATTCAGAGGCAGGATCTTGTCCCACGTACACCGAGAGCAGCTCTACCTGCTAGGTTTCAATTACACCTGTATCACTTTCCTTCCATTTCTTTACATACATAAGAGGCTTGAGCAGGCTGAGATTTACCTCATTTCCCTCTCTTTGATCCACTGCTGAAGAAACTCTGAGCCAGATGAAACCTTTCCACACAGGTTCGAACATGGGAAGAAAGCAGCAGCTTCATGAGGTATGATGGCTCAGAGTAAGATCCCAGCAGGACACTGGTAAATTGAGATGACATAGCTATTGATGCTTTTAATTAGAGTACTTCCCACGTCCCCATGGCAGTGTTAACTGCATCCTTCTTTGTCCTGCTCTCTGCCAGTGTTTCACAAGGGAAGAAGCAAACAGTACCCACTTGAACCAAACAGTACCCAAAAAATCTTGACCAGAAGCTTAAAGGCAGAGAAGGTGCTGCTGTTATTTGAGATCCTCACCAAAAGTACAAGCAGGTCATACTTTAGACCAATTATTATTTTTAAATCAACAGGATCACATGGGAGGAATGGATAGAAGGTGAGTTAAAAAAAAAAAAATTAGGCAGCTGATGTTTCTCCAAGGAAATAACAAATAAAGCTGTAAGAAGTGCGTGGAAAGCAGCCATGTTTTCCACTTCTACCTTCTGCTTGCAATACTGAAACAACTTCTTGCCACAAACACATCTTCTAAGTGCTCAGGAATAGTATTTTTGGGAAAAATGTGAAACAAAACAAGGGCTGTTCAAACACCCTCTAGATGCAAGCTTCATGTGAGACTATGAACCTGTATCTGAAAACTGACTAGCACAGGTACTGCTCAAGACTCATCTGCACTGGCCTGCACAGCAAGGCTTAACTCCAGTGGAAATCTGGGGAGCCAAACCTCCCTCAGTACCTTGGTGTCACTGATTTAAATCATGTTTTATATCTACAAAGATGTCCTGTATTTTCCTTTGCACTTCATTTTTTACTGCTGGTGCTTCTGTCCTGGCAGGTTCAGCAATGCTGCTTTTTATTACACTTTGTGGACCCAAGGAGCAAAGTCTCATTACTAGAGAACAGCAGGACACGTCGGCTGCTATGGCTCTTTGCAGCAATCAGCAGCATCAAGCAGGGGAGGTCAATTAGCAGCTTCTGAGACTTGTGAGCAGCAGTGGCAGTGTCCAGACTCAGGAGCTATTTTGTCTATTTAGCACCTACCTCAGAAACTGTAGTTAACTACTTTGGAAACTCTACATTAGGATTAGCACTCCAAATCTTTACTTGAGGCATTAGCCCTCCCATCTTTTCTCCAGGTAGCCCAGACTAGCCTGTACTAAATATAGTCTGGGAGGTTATAAAGCTTTGCCTCATGAAATAAATACTTTATTAAGTTGCTTGCTATTTTTCTTTCTGCCCTACACTTCCTAAAGGGATTTCAGCTATACAGGCATATACAGAGGTCCTACCAAGCACCCACTTAGGTACCAGCCTAAATGGCTGGTACTGGCCTAGATGATTTATTTTAGGAAACATCAGTGTTTCACAAAACCATTACACGTTCTTAAGATTGGGAAGGCACCTTTTAAAATCACAGAACCATTTAGGTTGGAAAATATCCTCTAGATCATTGAGTCCAACTGTAAATCTAATGCTGCCAAATCCACCACTCAACTATGTCCCTAAGTCTTTTAAAGACGTCCAGGGATGGTGACTCAACCACTTTCCTGGGCAGCCTGTTACAGGGCATGACAGTCCTTTTGGTAAAGATATTTTTCCTAATAGCCAATCTAAATGTCCCCTGCTGCAACTTAAGGCCATTTTTCAACTCCTATTTCACTACAATCTCCTTTTAGGTAGCTGTAGAGAGTGATAAGCCTCCTAGTTTCCAGACTAAACAGCTCAGCTCCCTCAGCCACTCATCACAGGACTTGTTCTCTATACCCTTCACCAGCTTAATTGCTCCTCATTGAACATGCTTTTATTAAAAGTAATTTTTTGGGGTTTTTTTTAAGACAAAGCAGTATATGAATGACAGCTGGGTGTTGGTACGATACAAAACGTATTAGAAAAAGTCTCTCCTGCTTTGGATGTGACAAGACTTGACAGCAGGTGTTTACTGTCCCAACAGTTGATAATTGATAATGCCTTAAAGCAGGTTTTAACATGGAAAAGTGTTTTTCATTTAATTAAAAGCACTATTTGGAGAAAAAATTAAGAGAGTTTACAAAATCACAGACTGATTGAGGTTGGAAGGGACCTCTGGAGGCAATTGGTCCAACCACCCTGCTCAAGCAGGGCAATCTACAGCCCTGACCTACAGTTTTCCAGGACCCCATCCAGATGGCTTCTGAATACCCCCAAGGAGGAAGACACCACAGCCTCTCTGGGAAACCTGTGCCAGTGCTCAGCCACCCTCACAGGAAGAAAGTGTTTCCTGATGCTCAGAGTTACATCCTGCGCTTTGGATTGTGCCCACTGCATCATCTTGTCTTGTCACTGGGCGTCACTGAGAAGATCCTGTCTACAATTTCTTTGTACCCTCCCTTCAGGTATTTGTACACATTGATGAGATTCCCCTTGAGCCCTCCCCTTCCAGGCTGAACAGTCCCAGCTCTCAGCTTTTTCCTACAGGGGAGGTGCTCCAGTGGCCCTTCCCTGGACTCTCCAGTATGCCCATGTCTCTCATACTGCAGAGCTCAGAAAGGGACATACTGCTCCAGGCGTGGCTTCACCAGCACTGAGCAGAGGGGAAGGATCCCCTCCCACAGCCTGCTGGCAGTACTTTCCCTAATGCAGCTCAGAACCTCATTAGCCATCTTTGTGCACGGGTACATCACTGGTTCATGTTCAACTCTGTGTCTACCAAAGGATCTTCTCTCCAGAGCTGCTTTCCATGCCACATGGACTCCTCAGGTAGCGCTCAACTTTCAACTACTCCTTCTCCCTCTCTTTTCATTGCCTGGCAAAAAGTCACTTTTTCAGTAAGTCATTTAGTAGGCTTTCAAGATTTTCACAATAGTGGGTGTATAGAAGACCATATACAGCAACCATGTCACAGACCTTTTATTTCACCACCTGTGCCTGATAAAATCAGCTGAAAAACAAGACAAAACCTGTATGGATATAACAGGCCTTTACATAATCCTTTTTTGCTTAGCCACAACAGCCAGGGAGCTAAACGTCACCCAGCCTTGAGTCTGCACATCTCTACAACAGAGGTCCAGCTGCTGTTTTCTCAACAAGCTCGTCCTTGTGATCCAGCTTGCCCTACTGAAAACAAGCCTCTTCACATGAGCTACAACAGGCAGTCTTATGCACAGCTCACACAGTGCTCATTAATTTTCTGACATAGCACAGAAAACACAAGATACACTTCAGGATGTTGAAAGACTGGCTAAAGCAAGCAAAAAAAAGGCTCGTGTTATCAAAATTCACACATATGACACCCCTTATTTCAGCCAGGTGGGTATGATCATTCATATGCTGGGCATGAAAATAGGGAAGACGGGCAAACACTTCCAAGAAAATTCAAACACAGATTATCTTCACTGTACAAATATGATTAAAAAACAAAGGTGCATGCGTTTGCTGATATGTTATCTGATACAGGTTATATAAACAGTATTTTGTTTCTTATCTCTACCTGTTTAAATAGTGAAACAAATCCACACATGAGCAACTAGGTCATCAAAAGGACTATTAGTTACAAAGAATCATCAGTAGTATCCAAGAGGGAAACTAATTGTGGATAAACATATAAATCAGTATGTAATGCACCAAACACTTTTAAAGCAACAAAACAGAACTTGCTGAAGGGTTTTTTTATACTTTATCACAGTATTCCTTCAATTAGTTTTAACCCTGAATAATACTTGAGCCCAGGCAATTTTAACACCAAAGGAAAAAAATCCTTTATCATCTTATAAGCATTGATGGAACAGACAGCAATTACCCTTCAGAATGCACACTGCTAACTTGAGCTCTTTGAAGATGTGAAGTAACTTGCACATGTGGGACTGTTTGTGGTTTGGTTTTTTGGTTTTGGGGTTTTTTTTGCGGGAAGGAAGGGGAGAAGATCCAGCTAAAAACGTGGTTGTGGCTCTGGAAGTTGTTGTGTTGCTTTTGACAAGCTTCTCAGATAAACACTTACCTAACTCTAATGACACAAGTAGCCAAACCTACACAAACAGGAGCACTTGTGTACTTAACACTGATTTTGGCAAGTACTCGAACAGGTTAGAGAAATGGGGCTTGGCACCCAACAACATTAAGGCACTGGACAGTACACATCAGGAAACAGGCAGGGTATTTAAAGCTAAAGAGATACTGAAAACACCAGAGTAGGCATTAAATGCCAGCAGAATTCAGCTATCATTACCCTACACATGCATTAAGTGTGTTTAAAACACAGTTTTTCTTCATGAATGAGGAAAAAATCCTGAAGGAAACATGTCAGCCCTTCCGAAATCATCTTTATTATGAATACTAACAATTACTCCTTTCTACTACCATATAAAACAAGTGTTTTCCTTATCAGTACAAAGAAATGAGCTATAATTAGAAACTAGCTGAGATAACTTGTCCCATCTGACCAAGGCTGCACAGGCTCTATCACCTAAATCAATAAAGAAATCCTCAGCCCACTCCTTCAAGAGGACTGAGGTCATTGCATGCTTCTCACTGGCTCTTTCCTCGATAGTTCAGCCAGTCTTGGATGGCAGGGATGGACAGTTTTCCTGCACAGGCATGTAGTTTGGCTTTCTACGTAACCCTAAGTGTGAGCTCTGGGCTGAGCCTTTGAGAGTTTAGGTCCAAAATTCCATGGAGCACTTTAACCACAATTTTCAAAGTCCTACAAGATGGCCAAATAGATCTCTGAGTGCTGTGTGCCTGTTCACAAACCAGACTACTCAACTGCTGTTTATTTCACCAAGGGCTACTTCTGTCCCAAGATCTCAGAATATCCAGCTGTTTCAGTATTTTGGTGGCTATTTTTCCCACTTCCCAAACCAGAAAACAGCTTTCCATCTCTACGCTCCCTTTCAGTATGATTTGCATGTAGCCTGATTTGGAACTACTTTAGCAGAAGCTTTTGGGAAGATTGATGGAAATTTCTCTGCAAGGCAGAGGTCTTAGAAAGTTATGTCCTTCCAAGAGCAGATGGTTTTGTAGTGGATACCACAGTGTGTAGTCTACAAGGATTATCATCACTGCAAGCTTTACCCTAGGGAGGTTCACACTGAGCCTTTCTCTGAACATCTTCTATCATCATTGTTGCTAAAGCACTGCGCTGGAGAACATATAGAAAAAAAGCTTTTCATTTTGAATTCATTTTGAATGTACCCAAACACCTATATTGCATCTAAATAACGATGACTAATAATCTTCTGTTAGCTTAGTAACTTCAAATACTATATATAAAGCAATAACCATGACATTTGCCAGATCATAATCATCAAAAGTTTCTAGAATTTTTGATAGGTATGCAAAAGAAATTTGCACATAGTCATACTCCTTTAAAACTTGAATGGCCATCATTAAATGCATTATCGTTGTCATTTAAAGTAAAACAGATACTGCTTCCAAGTCAGCAAAGCTTTCAAATTACATAAAAGAGCTGTTCCTAGCACTACCCTCTGCAAAGCTTGAGACTAAATGAGCAGTTCAAAGCTCAGTAACTGATGCAAAATGCTACTGCAAAATTAACTACTTGTGTCAGCACATCAACCTTCCTACCTTACCACCTCAGCCTCGCTCCAATGCCCAGCTCCATGAAGACAAAGGGAACTGCTAAGTCAAACAGCTCTGAAATGGGACCAGAAAAGCTCCACTTTTTAATCCACTCCATTTTAAATCAGGAAGGCTCCAAAACCTACTAAAGAACTGCAAGGAAAACCCATGAAAGCCACCAGTGCCTTTGTAGCACATGGGCTTTGTTATAGCAAGACTTTCCTTCCAAAGAGAAAGACCTAAGCTTCTTTTCCCAAACCACCACTCCAAAATATCACCTGTGATTTCAGTGGCCTTCTAATCACACTAATAGAAACCCTCGCTTTTGGCTCAGAATTATCTAACTCTGTTTCTGGATTCAGTGCTAATCCAAAACCAGTCATATTCACAGATTTAAATTTTCAAGTCCTTTGAGTAAATCTTAGAGGTTTAAAAGAAGTTACATACATAGCAGTGTTGCCGTAAATAGAAAAAAGGGCAGTGTAATTCCAAGCAAATATTTACAAATTAGACTTAAGAAACACACAACTACCTACTTAAAAATGCTTGAACTAGTATAAGGCTAGCAAAGACAACATTTCCACAAGATCCAGGTGGAACCACATCAGAAGACATGTCCAACACTGGCAAACTGTGATCAACATCAGAAAACCCAGCTATGACTTTTATGAGCACCATACACTGGGGAAAAAGTTCTTTCCCACAGCTGATGCTGCAACTGAAAGACCACGGTTAATGATTTACTTTCATGCAATTTTTTACACATTTCTTAGGATAGTTCCCATAATTCAGAGGAAGAGATAAAATGGCTAACGCATCATACTTCTGTTCAAGATGTAGCCATGCCTAAAGGAACTATGATCATTTTTTTTTTTTTTTAACACACTAGAAATTTGAGAATAGTTTATTAAAATAGTTACCAACATATGGTGTGATTTTTTACAAGTGGTCAGGCACATCTGCCAGGGAAGTGAGTTATAGCTTACTAAAGTCTGGTGATACAAGCTATCTGCCAAGAGCTGAGAAGCAAATGTGACTCAGAAAACAGTTTCGGAGTCAATACTGCAAAGAATTTTTACTTTAAAGGGCACACCTAATTAGGCAAAATGGGATCAGCAAAGCCTTTGTGCCTTGGTGAAACTTCTCACTGTTTCTGAGGTTAGCCCCTGGCTGCTCCTGCAGCATACTTCTGACTTGCTTCTCACTTGCACTTCTAAAGCACTTCTCCATTTGTTAAAACTACTCAAACTGTTTTTTATTTTCCCATTATGCTAGTCAGCAATGCTGGTGTGTATCCAATAACTTAAAGGGACTTAAAAGTTTCTATTAAGTCCAATAAAACCTGCAGCTCAAAAACAATTACCTAAAAATCCCCATTATATTCTTCTATGAATCCCTTTTTTCCTATTAAAAAAAGTCAATAGACAGCATACTAAAAAAAGGATCTTGTCCATCTTGTTTCTTCATAACTTGATATTGACAGTATAGAGCATACTGAATTTCTTGCTAGTGAAAGCTTAGTAACAATTTATATTTTACAAAATATGAACTTTCCAAAACATGTATATATTTTGTATACTTATTTAAGCTTGGAGGAGTCTCAGGAGCAAAATCAAAGTACCATAAAGCAAAAAATATTGCAAAGTTTGAGGGGAGAAAAATATCACTGACCACTCTAGTTAAAAGTAAATAAATGCAGTGGAAAAAAAATTAGGAATTAGGAAAAAGAAAAGGCAGGTAACACAAAAAATTAGAAAAAGTGATGTAGTTAAATGAATGCCACCAGAGTCCTCCTATGCAAAGAAAACTCAACAGCAAACAACTTTCCTCCTCTTCTAACCCCTTTCCTCCCGTGAGTTGTGTCCTTTCTGCCCACAGTCAGAAGGAACAGGCACTTCCCTTCTACCTGTCTAGGGTCTTTCCAAGTTGAAAATTAGTGCCTGACAGGTTCCAGCAACGTAACTTTTTTTAATCATGCCTATTGCTCCTCTACTTCAAATCATGGTTTGCTCTGTCAAGGAACCCTAAAACACAGAAAAAGGCCAGACCTCTACTACTGACTGTTCCAGATCTGGAAACGTACCCTCCTCCATTATCTGCACATCCACCTGGGCCTTTGTTTACTCATGCAAAACTATCCTCAGGTTCAGCTCCCCAGCTTCTGCCACAGGATAAATATCTTTTATCCATATTCACCTCTGCAGCAAACAGGGTTTCCAGCAAGCAGAGAAGACCCCGTGGGGAGAAGCCATAATTTCTTGTTTATCTTTATCTGTGCTCTGAAACACTCACAAAAGATTCAATTGTAATCTTGTAATAATCCCATACACCCCAATAAGTAAGAAATAGAATATTCAGTAAATGTAAGTTTGATAAGTGACTTGGAGAAGGGCACAAAGCACTGACACTCTGCCAAGACAGGCACCCAAAATTGCACATCCAGTACTGTGTATCACAGAAGAATGTTTGTCCTACCTGCTCTTCATCAAGGCTGTGGGGTCCACAGCTAATTGACAATGTCCTGCCACACTTGCCTTACTGCAGCCACACTTACCAGACCTGCTGCTTGCTGGTTTTAGCAGTTATTCACAAAGAAATCAGCTAGACTTCATGATAGAGAAAATAATAACCTGTGACTGTAATATGTATAATGTGTACAGAATATTATTTTCAGTGAATGAGCTTCATGTACCTGTGGTGGAAACCATGCACTAATCACCTCAAAACAAAAAACCCAAACAAACAAACAAAAAAAAAAGGCCAAGACCTCACAGAAGATACAACTTTGGAGGGCACAGATGAAGGGCAGGTTTAACCTTCCATGACAATGAGTGGGTGAAGAAAGTTGTACATGCTTTGAACAGAACTCGTTGGACAGACACCCTACAGCTGACAACAGGCTTTTGGCTGCTCCATCTTTTTCCAGTTGCTTTCCCTACTGATAAGGGAGAAGACAGAGCAATGCAGATGAGATGAATGCAGCCTTGCCAAACCATCAACAGGACTTTTGTTACCTGGAAACGAGACCTATCATTTCACTGATAGCACAACAACATAGGTGCAGAAGGGGAAAAGCTCATTGAAAGTATAATGCTACAAATCCTTATGATTTATGCTAAAATACGTGACTGACATCTCCTCTGTGGCTCTCTTTAGATTTAATGGGCTCCTCACAGATGGAGTTTTTTAAATTTCATGGATGCCTGTAGCCAGCCTTGGTACTGGCAACAGTCTCCTGCCTTAGTAGGATGAGCTGAAGCGGATGTGCACTTTCACTAACAGGAGAAATCAACACCACCTTCATTTCCGGAAGTTTGTCTTTGCCTGCCTTTCTTAACCAGTACGCTGAAAACTCACAGGTGTGTCAAGAGCAAAAATTACAAGCAATATATAAAAACAAATCTATAAAAACAAAGGTTACACAGACTCTTATTCAATGGTGAAACGTAGACACACGGATATGGAGATATCTAAGGCTGCTGTGACTTCAGTGCCCATCATGTCTACTTGTGGATATCACTGACGTGTGTGAGGGTAGGAAATGCTGCCAAGTATGACGTTCTGCTTCCACCTCATATGTATTTACATTTCTGCATGCATATACAAACTAGCATCTGATGTGCTATCACTTTTCTGCTTTGCTTGAATTGTTTATTTTTTTTACAAAAAAAACCCAAACCCAAACCATTGTTTAAAATAATGCTGCATACATAAAACAATGCTGGAAAGGAGCCCACAACAGCAGCTCAAATCTGGTGAATGCAGTCACAGCTTACAGTGATTTTCCAAGATAATATAACGTTGGAACATATAGGTACTGTCCAGTTATTGAACAAACTGCTGTAAGTCTCAGCTGCCCTCTGGAGAAAACCATGAAAGGTTAGAAAATGCAAAGCGTGATTCCTACTAATGCTTTAAATTAATATAGGAGTTACTTTCTAGAATTTTAAAATATAGGCATTGCTTTCTGCAAATACAGTGCTGCTAAAAAGTTTAAAAGCAGCAGGATACATTACAAGGCCCATATGTAGGCCCAAAAAGGGAGGTACTGTCAGTGTGTGAAAACAGAAGCCATAAAGAAGTTTAATCTTTCAAATATTTATGCACATATTTATCTTCAAGAACAAGTAGTGCCACAGTGTGAGGATGACAGCATGAAACATCAGCATAACTACTAGAAAACAGTTATGTTGACTAGGCTTTGCTCCCTATTATGATAAATCTTGTGGTAGTATTCTGAAAGTCCAGGACCCCAGGTATAAGATAATACAACCACAATGATTGCTCAGGGATCCAACCCAGACCAACCTTATGTGGGGCATTTTAGGACCCCCATGGAGCCACTCCTACTTCTAGAGCATAACCCCAGCTCAATGGAACCCCCCAACTCCAGGTTTGTGCCTATGCCACCAATAAACCCTGCTACGTGGTTTGCAGGAAGAGAGAACTTTGAGTGCCTGGGTAATACACTATGCTGGCTTTAGGGAATGTGTTTTCTACACACAGCTCACGTCAACACAGTCCTGAAGAGCAGTATCAGAAATGATAGCAGCTGTACAGGCTCTGGTGCTTGCAATGTCAGATTTTGATCTGAATGGCCAAGTAAACAGCAATTCCTTCAGAGCAGCCCACCTCAGATGCACAGCTTCCAGTGCAGAGTGGCTGCACTTATGTTGTCATTGAAACTCTCTGTAAACACCAATCTTGGTGTGAAAGTCACTGCTTCCTCTGTACACCTGTCAGAAACTCAGCAGAGAAGGCAGCCGTGTTTTAGTCAGCATGACAGCTGCTACGGTGCATCATGCTCCTGTAAACCACGTTAATGCCCACCTGCACTTTTAAGTACATTTGGACATCTTGTTTTGACCTACACATTTGGGCCATAATTACCAATTTCCCTGTCTAGGTACTGCTGCTGCTGCTGCCCGTATCACCACTTGCCCCTGAGCAGGAACATAGAGGACGGGTCTCCTGAGTTGTTATTTTGATTTGTGGCGGGAGCTTTTACCTGTGCAGTGCTAGTTATCCATTTTTTGACACTAATTATGTACTCAGAGAATGACCATTTTGCAACCATCGAAGACAGGGTGTTTGCTATGTAGCCCATTTGGGGGCAAAGCACAGCAATGCTTGGCTGAAGCAGATCCCGTCCTGAAGAGCAGAGCCTTCACGTGCACCTTTATGCTGCAGTACAGAGAAGTGAGAGGTACCTTACTTCTCTCCTAAGAGTACTCTCATGTTTTCTGCAAAGAAACAGCATTCACACGGGGTCTGCGAGGGACTGCCTCAGCTCTCACTAAGGTGAAAGCATCCCTGAGTCAGGCAGTAGCAAGCTGTCCTGCTGTGCTGTGGCTCTAAAGCCATCGTGCCCGAGAGGACTCCTAGAGCACCCATTACCTGCAGCCCTCCCAAACCACCACTCTGTACCAAGAGGTATATAACCATGCTGGGTACCTGGCAGAAAACAATTCTGAATGGAAAAAACAATCTTACAGCTACTCTGAGCCAAATCTGAGCATCTGGAGGGGCGCTAGGATGGCTCAGGGGGTCAAAGAATCTGAACCCCAAAGAAAAAAACTTGTTCTATCTTTTGTGAGGATGCAGAAGGTTTTTAATCATCTCCAGCTTCTGTAAAAACATGCACTAATTAGCACAAATATTTTAAAAAATGCTCCTATACATAATGATTCTAAAGACAACCTGAAAACTAATTAATAGTTCTGGAATCCTTTTTTTTTCCCCCCTCTTTCTGGAGCACCATCTGGTGCCCTTCCTAAAATACCAAGGCTAGAGAATTATTTATGTGAGCTTTGACCACGTCTGAACAGCTCACGGAATGATGCATGTTTTTAATGCCCTGATACTGACAACAAGCCTTTTTTCTCTAAATTAATGGGAAACAAGTGTCACACAGTGAAGATAAAAGTGACTTTGTGAAGTTTTAGTCTTTAGAAGTTGCCTTTTGTAACAGATGAGGGTCTTTGCAGAAATGTCAGTGTCAGCTTGTCTGACCAAAGGGAGGGATGCCATGGCACATGTGGTATGGGTTGTGTGTGCACGGTGGGAATCGATGGTATTTCAGGTTGGTTTTAACTGGGTCATGAAAAACAAACAAACAAAAAACCTACCCCAAACCAGCCCCACCACGGACACAAACAAAACCCTAGAGCACCCCATGTCACCCTCCAGCAAAAGAGCAGCTGCCTTTAGCTTCTCACAGGTACAAATCAGCTTTTTAGGCTGATTTGTTTAACTTTTCTTTATATGTTTTTCTTTTTCATAAATGCATTTGATATGCAAATTCACACTGAAAAAGAGATGCTCACAGCCTAAACCAAAGCACAGAATCACAGAATGGTTTGGGGTGGAAGGGACCTTCAAGACCTTCTAGTTCCAACCCCCATGCCATGGGCAGGGTCACCTTCCCCCAGACCAGGCTGCTCAAAGCCCTGTGTAGGCTGGTTTGAACACTTCCAGGGATGGGGCAAAGAGTGAAAGGCTGGGCTTTGAGACCTGATACAGGTGTTGGTGCAGAGCCCCTGGAGCAGGGCTGCAGTGCACCCCCTGCTCACCAGCTGGTCCCCAGTCATCCCCCCTTCCGGAAAGCAGCATGGGGACCTTTGAACAGGGACCCACAGCTTCCGCACTGAAGGGCTGTGAGCCTGGACCTTTGGAAACAGGGCTCAAAAGCACCTGTTAAAAAGAAATCAGTAAGAAAACTTAAACTCTCCATTTACAGACTCCTGTACTCACCAGTGAATCTCAAAGCACCTACTCCTGGACATAATTGCTTTTATCCTTGTCCTAAAACAGCACAGAAAATGTCCCCAGACATACAGCGCCTTGAACACCACGGTGTGGAGGGCTGCCAGCTGTGGCAGAGCTGGGATGGGGAGAAGCAGTGACAGACACTTGGCACCAAGCAGCTTTGAACGGGGTGACAGACCACCAGGCTGCAGAGTTGTAAGTGTTTCATTTTATACCCTTGGCATTATCCTGAAGTACTGTTTAATAAGCACCATGCCTCTGCTTTGAGGATGAGATACCAAAAAGTCCCTAGGAGTAGCTTCACACCTGAACCTGCCTTCTGTGCACCAACAGCTGCTGCAAGAATTATTTTTCTTCTCTAGACAGTCCATATAAGTACCTGAAATTGGCTGCTACAGTATTGAAATGAGTCCAACATAAGATAAATATCCATCATAGCCATTAAAAAAACCAAAAAACCCTCAATATATTAAGTGCTCTAAAATCAAAACAAAGCATGCTAAATCAAGCTGAATGCATCTGAGTAGGTTTTCATTATCTAGATTTATCTTAGGTACATGTCATTTCTTTCTCATTAAATTGCAATATAAATTGTACGCATAAAAATATTAAAACATATTTTCTTCTCAAAATGACTAAAATGTGATAAAAGCCCACACAATACTTTCCCTTGCCTTGATGTTTGCAAGAGAGTACCATATGGCTTGTCTGAATCCCTCAACGAGTGTTTTCCTGAATTCAAAACTAATTTGATTTGGCAGCTCCTTCTTTAGAAAAATGTAAATTCCCATAACATATTTTAAATTATATTCTAGCTAACAAAACATTATTTTCTTGTTCTAAGCACAAGCAAGCTTTTACACATTTTTCATTTTCATCATAAAGGTAAATTCTTCAGCTTTCAGAATTGGCAGTAGTATTTTTTTTTAAATAATCTTCTCTGCACACCACTAATAAAGAAATATTTCGTATTTGCCTCCATGCCTCCCCTGCATCTCACAGTATTAGGCACTCCAAAGATCCAGAGTATATGGTAATCTCTTTCTTAAACAGCTGTGCAATCTAAGTAAGAAAGAAAATCAAAGGAAAAGAGCCTTATTGAAACCCGTTTTCTCCTATAGGGAAGGTGCAGCACAAAGTTCTCATGACGGGCAAAGGCCAGGCAGGCAGCATTTGGCAGGATGATTACTTTGAGCTGGTTTTCCAAGGCTGTGCTACAGAAGACCATCCTTTCTACGGCTTGTCTTCCAGAACAACCAAAGTAATTAAATCAACAACTAAGGGCTTTTCTGAAGAGATCTGCTTATAGGCCATGCAGTAAAATAGTCTGGTTTTGTCCTGGATTTCACACCAGGATGAAATCACTTCTTTATTTTTCAGGACGGATTCAATAGCTACAAACAGAAATTGCTATTTAGTTACACTTCAGAGAACAAAGTAGTTTATCATAGGTTGCTTCTGTGGGCCTAAAAAACCCTGGACTACAGGTTTTAGTATGATAAACCTTCCTTAGAGCTGTGTGACAGGCTTTTCTTTACAGCAAAGGAAAATGAAGCTTGTGTGACTGATGCTCACAGGTACCCCCACAGCAAGACAACGAGTTAAGAAGCTGACAATTTCCACTCAAGTTTCACAGGAATGTAAGAAGTACTTCATATCAAAAGTGTCGTGAAGACAGGGAAGAAGGGAAAATAAATGAATAAATAAATAAAAGATTGTGGCCAGCTGGGAAAAAGACTGCAAAACAAGCTTAAATTGACAGGTTAGCAGAGCATCCAACCTGCGGAGAAGTTTGCAAGGCTCCTAGGAGGAGACAAGTTTCCATAGGACCTTCCACCAACTTCATTTTCGGTGGAATGATGAGCATGAAGCCATGGGAAAATAGCCATTATTAGGTCTACTGCCCCTCTTTTCCTTAGTTACATCTCCACACCTCTATATTCAGTCATTTCTGCGGGTGAGGGTGACCTTCAACAGGCTGCACAGGCAAGGCTCTGCAGGAGGCAGGTACTTGGGAACATCAGTCCCCTCACAATGGACAGATGAAAGGAAGATGCAAGTGAGCATCAACTCCTTCCCTGCTATCTGAACAAGTCATCAGCTGAAATGGTCCTTAACAAGGTGAGCTGTGGTTGTAGACTTGTTTTTCTATCTCCAGCCATTAAGGGACAGAGGTATACTGTTCTAGGAGTAGTCTCACTTCATTAAAACTATTATTTGAGAAGCAGGAAAACATGACAAAAAAAGGTCTTCATCCCCCCAAACCAAAATTCAGGGAATTCAGAGGGTGCAGCAGATTTTCTGTATCAAAGCACAGTCCTAAGTAATCTTACAGAAGCAATTCTAATTAGGAAGGAAATGAAGAACAGTTCATTTCAGACTGGCTGAAAGAACAGTGGATTGATTTAAATCAAATCACTGATTTTAATCATGGATTTAAATCAACCAAGCAGGACACCTTGATTTAACTCATCAACTTTAATCTTGTACTTTTTACTTTTTTCCTAATGAAAGCTCATTCATTTTGTTAAGATAATGTGGGGAATTGTAAAAAGAACACACTTCATGTTAAAATGGCTTAAAATCTTTATTCTCACTCAACATTAATGACTTGTGACTTCAAAGCTTGAGCTGACTATTTTTTTAACATTTAAAAAGCATAGCTTTTAAAATTCATTCACATTTTAAAGCTCATGAAACACATTGTAAATTATTTTAGAGATTGTAATAAATTTAGGTCTTGATAAATGTAAGGATTTCTGCTTAGCTATCTTCTAAAACTGTTTGGGTAAAACAACTCCAGTTTGAGACACCACAGACTTCAATCTATTTCTGTGAAAGGACATTAGAGCCCACCAGAAGACAAAGCATTATGTAATTTAGGTACACCTACTGAAAATATAAAATCTAACATTGTGCAACATTCTCTTAAAAAAAATTTAAAAGCCGTCAAGATACTTTTGCAACTGTGTTAATACAAAAAATATGAGGAAAATGGTGCTGAGATCATAGCAATGAACTCTTCAGAGTACTTTGAATATGAGATAGAAATCCTGATTAGATGCTATGCTAGGAAAAAAAAAAAAGCTCCATAATTTATGGGGGAAAAAAATTCCGAAGCAAATGTCAGCAAAAAGGAAGAGGACATGTAGGGACAGTCCTTGTGCTGGAAAAGACCCGGAGGTGACAGAAGAGCAGAACGGATTTCACGTGTAGGTACTTGTAATACAACGTGGCAGCAGCATAGAGAACAACAAAGTGTATTAATGAGAATGAAGAGACATTAAAACGAATTAAGGGACATTTCAGGAGAGTGGACTGAGAGACACATAACTTCCAGTAGACCCAAGCATTACCAGTGTACAGCATTAGTGTTTCATTCAATATTGTTTCCTTTTTTCTCTCTTTTAGAGCCTTGACAGAGAGAAAAGTCGTAAGAAAACACTCATTTTGTACCACTGCACACCAAGGCATACCTCTCCATATAAAAGTCAGCAAACCAAACACAAAGTTACATCAGCTAATAAATACAAGACAAAAGTGCAGGGAGCTTGTAGCCGAGCAGTACCTCACTTTAATTGTCAGTACAATTCTGACTGTTTTTGTTAGGGAAAAGTTACAGATGAAAAATATCAACTCTTAATCTTTACGAGCTACTGTTTAAACCTCTGCCAGGGTGCTGGGGCTCTGCTAAAAATGAGCAATGAAAAAACGGTGATGCTTTATTCATTAGTCCTGCCCTCAGTAGGCATTCAAAGCCGCGGACTCAGAGCTGCTTATTTCCATGTCAATGTCTTAAGCGCCTTTCCCTTCTCCCCTTAGCTCTGCAAAGCTTTGACAGAAAGATGGGGATGGAGCCCATCTGGAACCATTCTGAGCCAAAGCAGACCTAAACAAAACTTACAGTCCCTTCCAAAAAAGATTAAGTATGTTGGATTTGCTCATATTCTACCTCAGAAATCTCTGAGGATAATTTTTCCACTCTTACTGACAATGTTCTTGAGTAAGAAAAGATTTACATTTGAATTTGAAGTGTTAAGGTACTTTTCCTTACAAACCATGGGAACCTGAAGCACAAAGTGTCAATCTGCTAACTGAGACAGATGCAGTGATTCTGCTTTTATTTTTCTTTGACACGACAAAGAAAAGAAAGACTTTTTAAACACCACTCGAGAGCACACAAGTGATAAGAAAAGTCAACCTGGAAGGAACATTCAGAAGAAAAATAGACAAAACCAAGCTACCTTGGGCACATGATGAAGATTTAACAAAAACTCCAGACTGCTGGCCTTTGGCACACACATCAGATAAATTAAAGTACAGCTTAAACAGCAATGCAGAATTTCTCCTTCTTTATGATTAGGAGTTTCAGCTACTTAGTTTTGTTCATTTGCTTGAGAGGCAATATTCCAAGGTCCAAGCTACATAATCTGTGCACTCTTGCTAATTGAAGTTACCTACCTGCAGCTTCAAGAACTTAAAAGAAGAACACAGCTGCAGGTGGATTCGCTGGGTACCACAGTCTTGGAGGGTTGACCACTAAAAATGCATGCAACAGAGCAGTTTACATCACCTTAAATAGTTACACCCTCCGCATAACTGCACCTAACTGTGGCAAAAGAAACACTCTGCAAAAACAAGGGCATGATGCCCGTGAAGAGTGAAAGTGGTGGCACCAGGAGATAAAATCAGCTGCATTAACTAACAACAGCACTAGCATATTAGTCTCTAAGCATCTTTTGCACACTGTCTTCTCTCCATCCCATCCCAGTAGGATTACGTACTGCAGTTTGCACCACGGACCAGACATGTTTTTGAAAGCTGTATTTGTTAATGTCACCTCATCCTCCAACGTTATAAACCAAGTTTATGCAATTTGGTATGGATTGTTCAACCTTGGCCTCCCCTTCCAGCAGGGGGGAGGGAAAGAGGGGACAGAAAATCTCTCAGTGTCAGCACTTAACTTTCTCCTCTGAAGTCTTCACACCTGCATCTTTTATAATTACAGGTTTTAAGTGAAAGTAATACTCAAATGCCTTCAAAATTCTGTAAAACAAAACCTCATACTTTCTATGCTTAGAGAGCTTCCATAAATCACACTATTAGAGCTGGACAATGAAACTGGTTCAAATGCTATTTCAGGGCACTGAAGATGCCTCGTGAGGTACTTTATCATCTATCTCACCTTAAACATAAATTTATCACACAAACAAAAAATTGTATCAGAATACACACCTACTCTGCTTGTGAACCTCAGCCTGTACAAGCCTCTCTTACAGGAGGAAAGGTGCACTGTATTATAGACAACGAATGCATCTTTGAATTCATGTGTTTATTTTTTTTTTAATCACTAAGCTTGCTAAATTTATATACTAAAGAGAAAAAACCATCAAACCTTTTGGTAATCAATAGGCCCTCAAAAGACAGAGAGCATCTATTTAGTAAAATAATAGCTATCCCAGCTGGTTTTGGCACACCTAGCCATAGGATACACCTATGCCAGCTGCTGCAGTCAGATGCAAATCAAGGACAGACTTTTCCCTGTTTTCCATCACAGCCAGAATTGCTATGCTTAGTCACTTATCATAACAGAAACACATGCTTAGGAATAATTACTAAAAAACACCTTACTCTGTACTTTTCACCAGATTTCACTGTGCAGATTAATTCAAAGCATAAAATCTAATGATAGGTTAAACCTTGGACTTAGCTGTTTTCAGAAGGACACTTGCTATGTGCTGACACACCTGCTTTCTTGCCTCTTCTGTATTTCTTCTATTCATCTATCAAAGAAACAATCCTATTCTTGTCTTGTGGAAACAGCCACTGGAGAGAAGTGAATCATATTTTAACAAGCAGCCTTTTGGCTCTGTTCTATTCAAAGGAGCCATACATTCAGGCTAATACTCTATTTTCTTTTCTACCTAACTTCACATTGTAATTTTTGCGAAGAACACATTTAAGCAGGCATCTTCTGTCCTATGGCTTTTTGATCCTAGGTAAACTGTTGGGTTTTTTAAAATGTCTACACATTTATGCATTAGTATTTTACACTAAGAAAAAAAAACCAGTCTTCTGAATAATTCTTTCCTCAGAACTATGGTTCACCACCTTAACTTGTGGTTTGTCCTTCACTGAACACAGAATGCAGCATTTCTTATTTTCATTGTTTACACAGGACATGCCATCTTAAAGAGAGTTTATATTCTTCTGTGATAGCAGTTGCTTTGCAACAAGTGAACAAAATTATTTCCATTAATAACTTGTTTTTCTGGTTTAAAAATAAAAAAAGGAAAATCTACATGAAATAAATTGTATAAATGTGAAATTTTGTTAAAACACTCATTATTCCTAGCAAAAAAAATAAAACAAACCCAAAAGAAAATTCAACTAGAGCTTATTAGCATTACACTGGGTATTTCAGGGCAAATACTAACACTTTGATAGCTGATAACTAAATAAAAATATTTTTGATTATAAGATTTACACCTTCAGTTTAAAAAGAAGTGCATGTACAATTTTTTGAGATATTGAAGGTCTAGCTATCAAATTTTTTGAGGGATAACTGTAAAGTTTATATCTGATATAAGCTGGAGCTAACACATCTGGTTTTAAAGGTATATTGCAAATAATAAGTTCAACATTTCACAGATATATATGATATATTCCTAGATTTTGAATTATTTAAATACACGTCATTAAACATGGACTTTCTTCCTTGGTTACAGTATTTTATACAATCACTTTCCTGTTTAAAAAAACCCAACAAAACCTCAAAAAACTTCAAACTTTAAATTTTGGCACATTTCAGTGCTTATGGGCTGGAAGCCTAACAGCACTTAGGCGTATTCTGTAACTTGCTTTTGCTACTGTTGAAAAACCCCATTTGTGAGCAGGTTATGACTTTTAATCTCCCTGCCACCAGTCTAAAACAAGAGAAGGGGTCCAATTCAGCTCTTCGAATGCAACCAGTCTGGCAAGTAAAAATTCTGATTTACTAAGAATTTTACACAACTCTACAGAACCCTATCGATAGCAAAGCAGAAGCCTATAAAGACATTAAATCTTTCATCTATTAGGATTCAATCTCTGCATTATTCTTTCACCTACATATTCCTGTAACATATCATCAAAGGACAAATAATATGAAATATTCAAATTACCAGATGAAGATGCGACTTATCAAAATATTACGAAAATGTTGTATGCACTCAATTGAAAAAGAAATTAGATAGAGATTTTATATTTCATGTTTCTGGAAAGAGAAAGTGGGTTAAATGTAGGGTATGTATGTACCTACACTCCTGTTTATGTATATGTTCATTCACACTATAAACATGGGCAGGTTTCACAAAATCTTCTTTTCAGTCTCACAGTCATATATTACTGAAACTCCAAATAAAAAAATGAAGAGCCAACCCCCACTCCTCCCTCCCCCAAGTTAGTGAACTCATTACAATTTCTTGAGATTTCAGCCTTCAAGTGCCCTTTAAGTGCATGAAGAGAAGATGAAATGCAATAGCTGTGGCTTGGGTTCTGATTTCAGCTGCAGCTCCATAAATCACTGAAATTTAAAAGTTATTCCAGATTCATACTACAGCAACTAAGATCTGGCTCTACATTTTTAATG
The DNA here is from genome assembly GCA_008033365.1 of Pseudorectes ferrugineus. Lineage (NCBI taxonomy): Eukaryota > Metazoa > Chordata > Aves > Passeriformes > Pseudorectes > Pseudorectes ferrugineus. Next base: position 1,646 of record QWTY01010682.1, on the reverse strand, counting down.
TCATCATGTACACTTTTTAAATCACAGTGGAAAATTCTGTTATGGCCACCGGAACAAAATACTAAAAGCTAATTATTGCAAATCTGTATGTCCTTGCTTCCCTCCCTGCTCAAGCCAGTCAACCAACACAGCATTATCTTTCATGCTGCTTCCAAATTTATTCTGTTAAACACACCAGTCAGTTTTCATGTAAAGCAGGGTGAAAGACTTGATGTAAACCAAATACCTTAATTTGAATAATTTACTGCTAGGAAAATTATATGTTCTATATCTAGAGTAACAAGCAAAGTATCAACAGAAAGCTACAACCAACCTATGAGCATTACAGAAAGGAAGGTCTTTTGGCTAAAGCTCTGAACAAAGAACAAGGACACTTGTATTCTTGTTCTGCCATCAAAACATAAAATACTGTGCATCAGGCAAATTGCTTCCGAACCTTTAAACCAGCTCTATAGTATTTTGTGATGAAATAGTAATACATTGTATAAAAAAATAATGATTGTGTTAGTATTGTTAAATGATCTAACATCTGACTACTGATATGCAGTTCAGGTTTTTATGAAATATGTAGTTTTAAACTCTGCTAGGTTAAACACTGAAGTTACATAACAAATGATGACAAACTGTTCTGAAATAAAGGCAAATACTTGTATTTCAGTAGTGCAAAACAATTACTGTATTTTCTATATCATTAGAGTTTCAGAACGCAAGGCACTATAAAGCCAACTCACAAAAACCGTCCCTAAAGCAGACCCAAGTTAGAATGCAGAGAAAAACACATTCCTAAAAGGAAAAGCTTAGCAGTAGTAGCGGAATGGTGATACCACTGTGCACCGCAAAAATGGAGGAGAAATTAAAAAAAAAAAGAAACATTGTGTAAGAAATATTTTAATAGGGTTAGGAAAATGCTAAAGCTCCTCAACAGGGAATCTCTTTGCTACATTGGAGAAACTAACTTTTCAATTGCTATCCATGCAGAGTTTGCTCGGTACATCTACCTAATGCAGTCACCTGTGCTTAGAACTGTCTGCTTTTGACTGCACACTCTTCAGATCCTGTGCACGTGATCTGGGAAAGCTTCCAGTGGGCAGAACAGCTCTTCAAACAGCCCTCTTGGCTTGGGTAAGTCTGTCTCAATGGCTGAAACCCAAAATCTTTTCACAGTTTGCCTACTACGCTCACACAGTTTTTCCTACCTACAGGGGTTTTAGTCACCCATGCAACACATGGAGTTAAAAGATTACTAAGCTCTATAATGAAAATTAGAAAAGAAATCCAACCCAAAATGCTAAAGTTTTAAGTATTTTACAGTAAGAAATTCAAGTGAACCAAGACACACAACCAACTCTTATTTTTAAAATAGGGCAGCAATTCAAAGTGATAACTCTGCCTTTATGTGGTTAGCTGTTTACTTTTTTGATTTAAGTATATTCATATCTAACCCACGTGCCCAAGTAGGCAGATGGAAGTTGGACAGAAGTTCTCTTATCTGATGCTTTCCTCTGATGTATACAGTGCCCGTAGATAATTAGTTAATGAATGTTGGCTTTACCCACAGATCATAAAGCAGGTTGAACCTGTCCTGTAACATCCTTGAAGATCAAAATGAACTCTAAAACAGGCTGGGTTTCAAACATAATGCCTAC
>QWTY01010681.1:14146-33031 GCA_008033365.1 Pseudorectes ferrugineus | reverse complement strand
GGCATTGGTTGGGTATGCAGAGGGACTAGTTGTACATGTAAGTTTCAATATTTAGCTCATATCATTAGTGTTGCAATTTTGGGAAGAGATCTCTTTCAGCTGAAGCGTTTGGATTATTCTGGGTCAGGAGAAAATCACAATAATATTTACTACCTAATTGTCTGCTCTCTCTTTGCAGAGACAAGATTTGTCACTGACTTTAGTTGGTGCCATGGCACAAGGAGCCACATTCATTTCTATCCTGCAAGGGCATTCTGTCTTCAGGTTGAGAGGAGGACATGGTCATTCAGGTGTCACCAGTGGAGGCAATGGACATCACAGTGTCCTTTTACCATGTGGTGCTAGACATGGTCATCTCAGATGGCTGCAAAGTAACAGATGATGGAAGCAAACTACCTCAGAATATAAAATCCAGTCAACAGTTCCACAGAGAGCTCTCAAAATGTGACAGAAGTAGTTGAAATGAGAAGCAGTTCTCCTCCAAACCTTATCCCATCTCAATATTCAGGCAATAGGAGCATTGCATACTGTGGTGTCCTGGGCTCTCTTTTGATCCCTGAGCTCTTTTTGCTGGGTAGGAATCATTAAAGTTCAAGTGGAGAGGCAGTGTCAAATCCCACTGCTATGCCACCCTGAGCAGCTTTTGAATTATCCGGGTATCTGTAGAGCTCTTTTCCATGAAAGCAAGATTTGGTTCATGAGCCATTGTCCATAACTTAGGCATAACTTTAGCAACCAAGTTTCCTTCCTCCTACAGTCACAAAGAGGAGTTTACAGGTAGATGAAAGGCTGATAGGGTGATACCTCCAATGTGGTGCCTCTTTCACCGCAGCCAGTAAAATTTGTCAACTGCGGAGAGCAGGGAGGGCCTGCAGGTCTGTGCAGAGCATGCAGAAAGAAGTCAGAGAGTGCCTGGTAAACTGGCACTTCACACCAGTTTCTCATTGTTATCAGATGAGTTGAACCTTGCCAAAACCATGAAGCACATCTCTGGAAAGAGGTGCCTGAGGAAGCACTGCATCTCAGAGAGAGGGCACCTTAGTAAAAGTGATATGCTGGACATTTTCTACTCATTCATTGTTAGATTAAAAAGGACCTCGAAAAGTGTATCTTACTGAATTGTATTGCACTTGCGGATAGATGCCAGGTTATTTCTGGGTTAGACTGAGAAAATGTGCTGTGTTCATATAAGAAATGAACAGAACAAATAAAAAATGTTATAAAATATAGAAATTCTGCTGGGCCTCAAGTTATTTTTTCTTCCTTGCATTTATTTAATCCACAAGTTACAAATATATGATTGATGTCCTGCAAATGAGATATGACTTGGCATTACTTATTTATTTTATTTAAAATTTTTATTAAGTTGAATAACCCTACTGAGGTCACAGTCTTGTTCCAGAGTAGACCTGGATGAAACAGAAGTGAAAATTTCACACAAATTTCCATAAATACCGATACATGCAAACACCAGCATTAAATTTTAACAACGGTGTATCCACAGGCTTTTAAAACGCTGATAGCATTTCCTTTAAAATAATTAGGTCATGTTGCATGAATTACAGTTCTGCATCACTGTTACATATTTTTCTTCTGTCAAAGATAATTTCAATCCTCCCTGGTATATGATTTCCTTTTTAAAATGCACTTCCTTCTTTCTGATCCAGATGTGCAACCAGGTATTCAGGTACAACATGTAAAATCACAGACTGTGCAGCAATAGGCATGTGTTGATTTCTTAAGACTCTTCATCTCATGTGTTTGATGGGTTTAGGATTTTATAAGACACATGATATGCACCCACTGTGGCTGCAACGTCTTCCTTTTGGAGCCCTGTTCTCTTCTTAACCCCTACTCTTATTGCTTAAGCACTCTCCTTGTTATTATCCATAAAATTGGGCCTTTAACTGTCAAAGATGGAGGTAGGTATTTCTTTTACCAGTGCAACTATTCAAGTCTGTAAAATTAAGCACATGAATAAGGACTGAAGCTGTAAATAACCAGCTTTTCAAGACAGAGAGTTGTTATGCATTGTATTTGCACAGTAAATAGCCTATCTGTTCTTTGTTGTTGAATAAAATGCAATAATGTGAACACATGGAGTCAGAATTACAGCCTGAATTACTAATTTAAACTCTGGTTAAAGAAGGGAAGGTTCACATTTTCAGATTTGAATGATAAGCATGAAGGTTCTAAATCAATATTTAACATCATCTGATTTTTTTCTACCTTTGCCTTAAACAAACTGAAAATTTGACTGTTTTTTTTTTTTTTTATTTCCAGGTAACAGCACAGAAAACATTTAGTCAGTATATTTCACTGGGCTGTTTCCATCCAGTAGCTTTTCCTATTGTTCTGCAACTTTGGCAGATCATGGAATCTTGTTTCAAAATGTTCTTAGAAAGGCCTGCTTTGTTTTTGAAAATATCTTTCATTTTTTCCCAGGTGCTCGTGGCAGACAGCATGGGGTTAAGGCAAGCCTGAAAACGGCACACTCTTCAAGAAAAAAGTGTTTGAGTGAGCTTGCTGCTCTACATTTCACTGCCTGTATTTGGAGGTGCTGCATTGGTTTTGACAGCATTGACATCGGTCTGTCTCAGACAACTCTGGTTCATTGCCTTGCATATTCACAGACAAAAACTGCACGGATCCTTTTATTCAATAAAATATTGATAGGGTTTTTTCCCTGCTTTCAAAAGGCAGTAACAAAATGGTGGCACAAAAGAATTCCCCAGTCAAACAAATTCTGTGCTTAAAATGCATTATTAAAAACCTCAGAAACCAAATGACCACATGATGTTTTAGTTCAAGAGGGATGTCCACAAGTGTTTAATAAAAAGGCAAGATTACAGAATTTGGCTCACAGTCATGAGGAAAAAATTAAAATCAATACTACATGATCTAATGCAAACCAAAATCACTATCATTAAGGGAAATAGGCTTCTTTAAAATGTAAAAAATAATTTCTGGAAGACCAGACAAGGCAAAAAGCCACTACACATTGTTAATATCAGCTTTTTCAATTACAGATTTTTTTCTGTTGCCTGGAAAGCTAATCTTGTAATAGAAGCATTGGTTTCATTTTTACAGTAGAAAATTTGTTGAAGAAATTAAGTTTTTATTAGCATTTAGAAGTGAAGCCCATATTGATTTTTATAAACTTGAATGGTTTGTAACATTGTTTCTGATGTATTATTTCATTATTGTTTATATACTTTGATTAGCACAAGTAAAACTTTACAGTCTTGCAGTGTGTGTCTCTCTTCAGGCTGGTTGGCCAAGTGCAGACACCAGTTTAGCCCTACCTTTAGCTCTACCTTTCCATCTCTCCAAAGTTGTAGTCTGATCTGAATGGAGCTGTTTGGGGTAGAAATCCTCAACAGCCTTTATTTTTCTGGCTTACAAGATAAAAAGATCTTATACATTTTCTGTTCCCAAAAACACCCTTGAAGCCTCCCAATACTTTGAATATTGCATGCTCCCTCAGACATGTTCTTGTTCACTGCCTTTGGAAAAGTTGGACCCAGCCAGGGCCATGCTGCCCCTGTGCCCTCCTCTGCTCCTCCAAAAGGAGTCCTTGGCTTGCTGATGTCATCATTCTTCTAGAACTGGATATTATCTGTGACTTACGACCTATGAGCTGCTTGACTGAAATTTGTGCCAGTGTTTAAAAGTAAAGCCATATGCTCCCCATCGTTATTTAGATGGATGCAAGCAGTGTAAGGAAGAAGAGATTGCAAGTCCATGGAAAGGCACATGATACCTCTATAAATCAATGCCAGTCTGTGATACACTCCCAAAACTGTTACTTCTTGCTGCCTTCTCTGTAATAATATGTTTCCTTTAATATTGGAAATACGGATATCAGGATACTTGTAGCTGATTCAAAATACCAAATGTATGCAGTGGACAAATTCCAGCAGCAAAAAGATTCATGTGGTGCTTTAGAACACCATTAATTAAATCTCACACCATCTCAGGAAGTAGGTGGCAGTATCTTCATTTAGCACATGGGAAACAGCCAGAAAAAGGTGACTGGCTCTCCACTGCACAAGTGAACAAACAGCTCTGGTATTTGAGGTTTTCTATTTGTGTCAACTTGCTAAACTTGCCACTCTCTTAAAAGGACAGCCTTTGCTTGCCTACTTCTTCATTTGCTTCTACACATCGCTTCTGTACAGGCTCCATAACCTCTGATGAGAGGCCACATAATACCAGCTATATGTCCCCAGTAGAGCCAAATTCAGTTTTGCAGATGTAAATCTGGAGTAACTTTCCTGATATAAATACATTTGTGGCAAGTCACCAAGGTATAAATAAGATCTGTGTGCAAGACAGTTTATTCACATGAAATGTCAGAAGCGGACACTGGTCATTGAGATACATTTTTTTCAAATGCATTCTGCTTTGTAGTTTGGGAAGGACACAAATGCCAGTTCACGCTGACATAGTTTTTTTACCCAAAGAAAAGGCAGTATTTTCAAGGACAATGGCTTCTGTTCTCTTCTCAGTGTATAAAGCCATAACCAGACATTTCCTATTACAAGTAAAAGGAATTATGCAGAATGAATATCCTATGCACTAACATTAAAATTTCTAACCGATGAGAAGAGCAATGGGTGTGCTTCTATTTGTAACACAAAATGATCAGAACAAAAGTCAAAGCTGTAATGCATTCACTTACTTAAAAATGTGTATTGTTATACAAGGCAATTAAAGAGTTTCAGACTATTCTCTATGTGATCTGCCTTTCAGATGAGACCTAAAATTGAAGCATTTGATTATGAAAGCTCAAGTGGCAGTTATCATTAGAGGTGTTAACCCTAATATGCTCTTCAAATTCTAAATGAGTTGATCATATTCTCTCTTCCTAAATTCTCCATGGCTTTTACGTGATAAGATATTCTTCTTTTCCCTTCCTAAAAACTGTTCTAAAAGTATTACTCACACCATATGGCTACCTTGCATATCCATCTTGGTAGCAAGTGAAGTGAGTAACCTTTTTATACAGCCTATAAATTATTTTAAGAAAATAGACCATTTGATACGCATAACATGTTCTTCCCATCTACCTTGAGAGAGAAGTCATTAAATAAGAAATCGCTTTTATCTATGTATTGATAAGGATAAAGCCTTAGCTTTTGCTTGGGAGGAGATTCCAGCATTTCCATTACTATTATTATTATTATTAATAATAATAATAATAATAATAATAATAATAATAATAATAATAATAATAATAATATAATTACAATATGAATGCAGTTATCAGAACTAACTCATATAACAAAGTTCAGTTGCTAGGCTCTGAGGATAGACACCTAAGAGCTTAATCAAAAAATTCTAAAATACTTTTTCTAGGCAGTCTCTTATTGAGGGAAGGGTCCCCTTCAGGTGTACCAAAAGCTCACCACACTCCCTTCAGGTTTCACAAAACTGAGCTGCATTGACTCTCAAAAATTAGACAAATTATGTAGTTTTGAGGGATAGACAAGGACTCTTGGTACTCTTGGCAATTTAAAAATTTTGTGATTGTGTAGTAATTATGTACCAATATTCTTTTCCAGTTTTCTATTAAATATTATTTATACTCACCAAAACAGCACAGCTTGTGAGGTGGGACCTGTTTCTGCCTATTTGTACTGTATCTAGCATAGCCAAGCAAAATCAATATTTGTAAGATAGGTAAAAAGGTTAAAATAATAGCAGAAGCAATACCTTTTTAGCCTCATTAGCTAATATTAGCTTCAAAGATTTCAAGAAGTAACAAATAAACACATCTGCAAAACATAGGTTTTAATTTGCTTATGATTTAAAAATGAACATCGCTTGAGTTACTTGAGTATATTCTGTGATGCATGCAAACATAATCATTGATTCAATTCTCATTAGTGGCAGAAAGAGAAATGACTGTGTCCTGTTACAAATGTACAGAATTTAGTGATGACTACTGGCATTTATAAAACTGCTGTTTTGCTGAATTCCATGTTCATTTTTCTCTTTGAAATCTCAACAGTATTTTTATATATAAAGTGCACTTGGAATAGCTTCACTACTGAAAACCTGACTGTGGGAAAAAGCACACAGTAACACAAAAAGAAGAGAGAAGTACAATTTTAATAAACATTTATTCCCAGGAGCAGGAGTATGTACTGTAAATATACCACAGTGGTATCAAAGCAACACTTCTTTTGAACTGAAGAATGCAAATTCAGTTTACCTTAGTTTCATATCATTTGCTGAATTTAATCCTAATCATATATTATTTTCAAAGGAAAGCTAGGTGTGCTCTGCCCTTGTTTTCTACCTGAAAACTGGGTCTTGCTAACGATTCCAAACTTCCTAGCTGTCAACATTTTTACAGGGTCTAAAATATAGTTTCAAGTTTATTAATAAGTTAGCCTGGAAAAATAATCTTCTGTGAATAGAGCTAACTTTTGATCATTTGTGACTGAAGATATTTTTCAACAGCTGGTGCCATGTTCTGCCTTCCAATAATACACACAAGTAGTTCTGTTTTTAGTCCAGGGGTGATGAATTTAGGTACCTTAGAGCTGAACTTAGCTAGTAGTTCGACATGCCTTCTCAGTGAGCAACTGAAGTATTTAAAAACTCATTCAGGGTCCAGATCTGCTCCTTCTGGTGTCAGTCAGATCATTTTAATTATTGCTGGCTGGAGCAGGGTCAAGACCATGTTACATGCAGAGTTGAGTTCCTCCCCATGACTCAGCTTGTCTGCCTAGATAATATTTATTGTCACCTTGGTAGTTTCCCTTATAGTGCTTAACTATTCCTTGTACCTATCAATCCTTTCTTTCATTGATCATTGATTTTCAGTTTCATCATTTTTCAGTACAAGGGGTAATGATCACTTGTGGGTCACTCCAAATTACTTTTACCTTTTTTTTTTGTTAGTTTTTCTTCTTTATAATAGGTTATATAAGATGTTTATACTGTGGAAAAATTGAGTTCACAGTTGGTAATTTTTAAACTTTCGACATTAGGAAAAATTTTAGGATTATTTATGCCTTGCTCTGTGAATATGTGCAAAATGTGGTCTATCAAGAAGGATCTCTTGAAACGTAAATTAATGCAGGTTTTCAGAGAGGAAAAGCTGTGGCACATGACTGCAAGATGTGAAGGTCGTGGAAGAGTTAAGGAGTAGTTAGTAAAAGACCCCTAAATATGACGGTTCAGGGAAAACTACTCTGAGCATTCACGTATATCTGCTGAATAAACTCTTAGCTCCCATCTCCAGGATGAAGAGAATAACTTTCTTCTTTTCAGGGTAGTTATAAGTTCCCATCTCTTGGTTTTGCTGACGGAATAAGTCCCCTGGGGTTTTGCATTTTGACAGGAAATATGCCTTTTGTAAGCCGCAACACCTCTTATACACTCTTACATTATTTGTGTGTAGTTCTGTTCACACACTTTTGCAGCAGAGTCAGTAACTATAAAGAAATATGTAGTCAACCTCTTGACTATTATTTGCTCCATTCCCTTTACCACACTGCGTAATTTAAAATAGCTAGTCTCAGGTTTAACTCACTGCATTTTGCCATTCTAAAAGTTAACTTAGCTAATTGCCCAGGTTCCCTCTATTGTCAGTGGAGAAAAAAGTAGATATCTCCTGATGATAGTCCATCAGCTGTCTATAACTGCTGCTTTGGGGTGGGGTGATTCATCCTGCTGGAATGCTTCCTACTGCACATTGACTGTAGGAGACTAGATGATTAACTCTTTGATGGCCAACATGGCCAATGGCAGAAGAGATAAAGGCATTGTGGTTTTTTTTCCATGATCCATGGTCTAGAAGAAATATTCTTTAAATTAAGCTTAGCCTCAACTTTTTATCTCAAGTAAATTCCTGAGACATTTATATGGCAGGTAAACAGGCAGTAGGAATCAAAAGCTTTGGATTTTTTATAGAAGTCGTAAGTGGATAAAACTTTTCAGGCATTGCTTTAGAAAGATTACCTCTCAGACAATCTCTCATACTACTGTCAACAGAGAAAACAAGTTAAAAGCTTGAGTTAAATGGTTTGTATATAACACATTGTCCTTTTGAATAACTGAGCTTGAATCCATTTGAATCAACAATACTGTCTGTCATAAGGAACTACAGTTTTCAATATCAAAGCATCTTGAATAAAAGCCATTACTCTTTTTTAAATAAAAAGTGATTTCATTTCTGCTCTTAGCAGCAGAAGTCCTACTGTTAACTTTACATTTACTTAATGTGCCTTTTTTGTGGATACATCTTTGCAACACTACTGCAGCAGCTGTGGCTGAGCAGCATCCCTTACTAAATGATTCAATAAGACTAGAGGGGAGAGAGCCCTGGGCATTGCATACATGTCCGGTTTTGCCCCATGTGCAAAATTCCTTTAGGTGTCAGTTCGACATGCCACCACCTTGTGGTTCAGTTGTTGGGATATTTTGCTTTCATTTGGCTTATTTTACACGTATGAATTCAACAGGGAAAAGTCTGAGAAGGAAAAAAAAGAATTTCTGTCAATTCCACTAAATGCAAATGAAATATTGCTGTTAAATCAGAAGTAACTGCTGCTACTGTGTGACTGTGACTATTTGCCTTTGTCTCCCTATGTGTTTTGGTCTGCAGCCATTAATAGCTTGGACTCCATGAAGCAGTAGCAAAAGGGAGTGTGTCAGAGCAGCAGGCCAAAATTAAATTACAGCAACCTCGCGCTTTGCATTAAAATCTCCACTAAGCAATGGAGGCTTGTAATCGTCTGGATTTTCCTTTAAGACAATGGCCCTCCATGCAACTGGCTACACTCAGTTAATTCATGCTGTCAGCTTCCTTTATTGGCTGTGGGGAATGCAGTATTGATTCTTGAACTCAAAAGCAGCACAAAGAGCCACTAGTGCATGGTCAAAATGCAGCAATAAAGAGCTGGCAGCTTGAGAAAAGCAGCCATTCCATTGCACAAACAAGGTCAATTAGAGGACAGTGCAGCATAATATAAATAGCATTAGCAGCCCTCTTCAACCATGATGAGACCATGCTGGGAAGATGACAATAAATAAAATAGGGTTTAATGCAGAGTAAACACAAAAGCATTTAATGTAATTTAATTTAAAACATTGCATCCCTTTAAAAGTACCATCAATTAAAAAATACTTATCTTCAAAGACTATTCTTTTCAGGTAAATCCCTGTATAAATTAATTATGTACGTACGTAGCATTGAAAGGGAATGTATTGCTTAATAAATGGTTAATTCTTAAACAACAGCTCTGTGATATGTCTGTGTAATCTCTTACTTTTTATTAATACAAATCTTTCAGTGTCATTTGAGTGTAAAAATAGGACAAAAGCCTAACTGCATTTTTACTTCAGAAGTAAAAAATCATGTAAAGGATCCTTATGTCCTTCTTTAAGATCTTGCAATTATTATCTTTTTTATGAGAGACTTTTTCTTACTATTTTGCCAGCTCAGAATTAATTACAAATGTAATATGCATCATTCTGCTAACACATAGAATACTCTAAGTGAATTAGGCTCTTAAAATAGCTAGTGGGCCTCAGACAGGCAGCTGAGAAGCCTAGATTGCATAAGGAAGCTGAAAAAGTTTCAAAACTGTTTAATTGTTTAGACAGCAGGCAATAGAAGCATTTGTTTCAAAGTCCTGTTAAATAATGAATGTGCTAAAAGCCAACAAAAGGGTTAGGTTTACAGCTCTGGTTTATTTGTGTGGGCTTACAAATTTTTTTGGCAGTACAAGTACCTTTCCTCACTTTCTTGATTTTTTGAAGTATTCCCATCAACTTTGAGTGTACTTACATAAATGGAAGTAATTTGGCAAAGACCTGCGGTGAAGGTTGAGCACGATGTCCTCATCATTGTTTGTGTCAAATCGTACCTGACATGTAGAACTGTGTCTTGTACCTGCACAGTGCAACAACTATGTCATTCTACATGTAGTATGCTTAAAAACTTTTAGAAGGGATAGAAGTAGCGAGGTTTTCACAGAATAATCACAGAATAAACTAGGCTGGAAAAGACCTTTGAGATCATCGAGTTGTTTTTCCTCGCAAAACAAATGGGTCTTCCAAATTGTTCTACAAGAAATTCCTTCCTACATTGTCAAGGGAATTAGTAGGAGCTCATTTGCTCAGAGAGCAAAAGAAACGTCCTCTGGACTGACTGCCAGCACGGGAACTTCTTTTTCAGCTACTAAGTAGAACAATGTGTAGAATGCTACTTTTATTTCTAAGAGCTTGAAATATCAATAAAACTTGAAGGTAGTGAGGAAAGAAGTAAAAATTAGCTTCCTACAATCCCCGCTGTCTAGGAGGCACAGGGTAAAGGATTCCAAGTCTTATCATATATGTCCTAGGCTGATACTTCAGTTTCTTGGGAAGTGCAGCTGTCCTTAAGTAAACTTTTTGAAGTTGCTGACATTTTGTGGACAAGGAACACCAGAGGATAAAGAAAATGGAAACAAGACAAACACCAATAAAATGAAAGAAGTATGTATGAATCTTTTGTCTCAAGTATGAATTTTTTGTCACAAAGAAATCCTTATTATCTAGAATTTTTTCTGTCCTTCATTGTAGAGCCAAAACAGATTATAAAGATCATTATTAGGCAAATAAATGCATCCAGCAACTTGTGATCAATTAGATCTTAGGTCTCTTCTCCTTAGTTAAGGACAAGCATATTTTTACTTCTCCTTAGCCCCTTTTCCCTTCAAGTATGCAAGCAAGTGGGCTTGTTTGGCATTTGCACCTTTTCTGAAAGACAAGGCTGACTAATACTGCAATTGAAGTCATAGCTTTTAGTAAGAATTTTTGAAGAGTGACTGGCTGGAAAGTTTTTTGCATCTTTAAGAAGACAGCTTTAAGAGAAATCAATGTGTTCTGGAGGAAAATCAGATAACTTATCTGTGTATTTCCTAAGCCAAAGCAGAATAATAATTGTAGCAAGATTTGTAGGAAGTGGTAGCATTTTTAGTTTGGTTTTGCATGATATATACTTTTATTGATTTCTCTTCATGCTACTCAAGGCTTATGGAGACCAAATAAATTTTCCTTAGGGCACTTCAGTAATTTTATAAAGATATTTCTTCTTTGTTTTTGACTTTGAAAATGAAAAATATTTTATCAAAAGTGTAGAGGGAAGCAGAGTGGTTCTATGAGCTCCTTGGTATTTAGGAGAAGCATGTGGGACAATGTATCTTGCTTCCTCATACATGCTAATTATGTCTTAGTGATAGCAAAACGTTTCTTTCATCCTTCATTTCCTTTTTGCTCATAATTTTTATCCCAATGTCCCATAAAAATCTATAAATATCTCATGGACTGTAGTTACCTCTGAAACATGGACTAGGTGACTTCTAACTTCTGGTGTGATGTTTCTAGAGGTTTACTTTTAACTCATTGTAAGGGACATAGCCACATTAATAAGCCACTAGTGTTCAGAAACCTCTATTCACAAAAATTAAAATAATAATGCCATTAATGTTTTGAAACACTCTCTTTTCTTCCCGACACCACTAAGCATAAATTCCCTTTGGGAATGAACTTCCTTCTTTCTTCTTCTTTTGGCGATGTGAGAAAAATCCCCTGAAAAGCAGCAGGTGTTCCACTGCTGATTCTGTATTAATACCTTGTTAGCTCATTCTGGAGAAAGATAGGTACTTTTTTTACTTTACTTTTATTTTCAAAATAGTCCTCAGTCAAAGTTTTTAAAATTCTAAAATGTTTGCCCTCTCTAAATAGGGTGGGTAAGTGTAGAGAGAGAAATGCAGAGACTGAAAGTGGAGACTTCTGACTACAAAGTTTGCACCTCACAAGCAGATGAATGTAAAGGAGAGAAGGATGCTGAATAGTCCAAGAGCCAGGAGACAACTTGGAGAAAGGCAAGTGTTAAGGTAATGTGTTCCTCAGAAATTCAGAAAGCTGCAGGTTTGGATTGCAGCTCAAACAATGAAAGCTTTTTCCAGGTCCCAAAATGGAAGCATATGATTTGACAACATACTCCAGAGGAGACAGGAAGAGGAAAACAGGCTGAATATAAAAATGACAGATCCGTGCTCATTCTTCATTCGTGAAAACTTCTAGGGAGTAGAGAAGGAGTGTGGTTCTAGGTCCAGGTCTTTCTACAGCCTCACTATGAGGAGATCGAGAAGCAAGAATATAAAGAGTTCTCATTCTTCTGGGTCATAGAAGAGAAGTAAAAGGCCATATAGGGCCTCTTCATCTATACATGTAAAGGAAATAAAAATAGGAAGCAGAATTTGCAAAACATTGGTTCTATATCCTACTAAAAGAGACCAGTCTTTGAAATATGTACAAGAGAACATGCACAAAAACTGGGAATGGAGTAGATTATATTTTTTTATGAAAAGGAAGTAATGGTTGAGACTGTGAAGGTTTTAGATGTTGGGAATTGAGAAGATAGCATGCCTAACACTCATAATTATATATTTAGTAATGCAGAGGATATCCTAACTCTAAAGAAAACCATCACAGTGTAAAAGTGTTTATAAGCACATTTAAAATGGGTAATTTTCAGAAAATATTTTATCACGAACCAACAAGCTGTACAAGATGCACGAATGGGAGAGTTTTATGCTTGCCTCAAAGATCTTGTTTGTGGATTTTGTGTTCAAGGACAGGGAAATACTTGACACTTGATAAACTAAAGTCCTCTCTGCTTTAGTAGCCTATTCACCCTTAAGGGGCAGAAGAATAGAGTATTCTGAAATTAGTAGTACACAATCTGTTTGTTACACTATGTGAAGCATGGACAGAGAACACTTCAGTGTCCCCTGAAAATGAATTTGAAGGGTCCATGTTCTTCACTATTTAAAAACATTTTGCATCTATTTTTTTTACTCAAGTATCCTTGTTAGATTCCAAATGGTACTTTAGTAAACTATCTCTTAATGGTTCTTTTCTTCCTGTGGGCTCTTCCTAAAATCTTTCCATCTCAAAAGCCCTTCTATTTTTGTTTGTTTGCTTGTTTGTTTGGGTTTTTTTAGCTGCTTGTATATAAACAACTAGATATAAAAAAAGTCTGCAGTAGGTAATACCATTTCATTAATGACAGAAACAAATCTAGTGGGAAAATATGCCAATAAGATGCTGAACAAAGAAATTTTTTTAAAATTTGTATACTGTTTCTTTTGGAAATTTATACTACAGTTAGCTCAATAAGACACAAATAAAAATCTTGTATAATGTGTTGATTCCTCTTCAAAAATAGATGAAAAGGGGGAAATATTTACCTTTGGGGTTTTTTACATGCTTGTTCTGAACTGATGGTACAAACAGAATGACAGCTCATTCCAAGTGACCGATCTTGGTACTCTCTTGTGTTTAAATCATGTGTTCTGAAAAAAAAGTCCTAGAAGCCTTAGTATCTCTCAGTACCCCTTCAGTGTCCTTTAAATAGCTTCTCTTTTCCTCCTTTCCCTGCGAAGTGCAATGGCTTCATTTCTATCCCATCTGGAAATATTATAATTAAAAAAGTGGTTTAGGAAAGAAAAAGAAAAAGAAACTACCACAATATTCTATTTTACTGAAATACCTTATATAATAGTCAGTATTTTAGATACCAGACTAGCATGTACAGAGAGATTTTTGGATCCATAACACTTTCCCACCTCTTCATAAAAAAATTTGAAGACCCATTTCCCTGACACCTTTTCAGTTGCTGAAATTCCCAGGATTCTTTTCCAATTGCATTGTTGCTGTTTAGAAGAAAATCCAAATATTTAAAATTACAATGTCTGGGAATCAGGATGTTATCAAGTCAATAATATTCCATGGTTTATATTTCCTGGCAGATACTGCACTCCACTCTGAGACTGCATAGACTTCATGAGATTATCCTTGAATATATAAGCAATCAGGTAATGCATGCAGTTTATCTAAAGCTGGTCGAACAACAGGGTATTAAAGACGAGTATATGTTATAGTTTAATATAATGACACGCCTCAACAGTTGTTGGATGGGAAGTGAAAGAAGCAGTGCTGTTAAACCCCAAAGCATCCCGTTATTGGACAATAATATGTAAGTGGAATGCATTATTATGATTATAAATAGGTCATTTCTAAAGGAAACACACTCAATGCAGACGGGAATAACAAATCATGTGTAAAAAGAAATGACCTTTAACGGAACAAAGAAGAGTAAATAGAAGAGACTGCATGAGGCTTCTCTCTGCTGAGAGAAGGAACAGCCCTTGTTTGTCAGGGTGGTGCTGGGGAAGTTATATGTCTCCTGCCTGTTAGTTTGACTGCATCCACTTGGCTGCAATTTGCAGTGCATGCAGACTGTCCATGGAATGTGAAGGTTAGGAAGGGCATATGAAAGGACTGAATATCCAATTATTGCCTCTAGCTGTTTATCACTGCTGAGTCTAAAAAGAGAATGGATGGGATTTAAAGCAATATGAGAGAATCCAAGGCACCCTCAAACCCATTAGCAGAGATAATAAAGATGATTCATAAATGGAGCTGTGCACACCATCCTTCAGAGAGAGGTTTAAGCAGTTGTTTTGGGGATATTCAGCCTCAGGAAGTAAAAGAAAGATCATTTTACTCCACCAAAATAGCTGGAATTATAAACTGGTAGTGTATGTTAGGATATAAACTGAAAGTTAATTATTTTATTTTTCCCTGACATTCTCAATCCAAAGTCATATTCTCACTTAGTGACACATGGAGGGAATGGTAGCTACCAATATCACCAAGAATGAAGACCTAAAGACCTTCTCCATTCAACAGAAAATTGCAACATTCTGTATAGAAATGTTTTTAAACAAACAGAAAGCCATAAAACCCCAGGAAGGATTTGGTAGGAAATGAAGGATGAGAATGCAAAATAAGAGTGAATTTATGAAGATTTATCATTTGCTTTCAAATTAGTCTTTCATTTAACATTCAGTGAGTCAGTGTATGAATGCTGCCTGAAACACTGAATTTAAACAAGAATTTGGTCTTAATGCAGAAATTAGTACCGTAACCAGCCACAAAATGAATGTTGACTGATCACTCCGCCACTGAATACATCTTCCAAAAGGGCTTATCTGCATATGTTTTATCTCAAAAGTTGCACAAAAGACATCCTTCTCAAAATAGGGCCAGTCTGAAATCAGCACATCAAAAATTCAGTGACATGTAGCCACTCTGAATTCTAGGCTTGGAACTGCAATTACAGTGCCAGTAAAGAGACCAGAAAGCTTTTGGCAAGAGCTTTCCAGTTTTGGCTCATATGCAAAACCTATAAAACATTCTTTGAGTTGAAATGTTTAGAGAAAATGTCACATTTTTCTACAGTGGAAATTTTTTTTTATATTCCTTTTGTATGAAATCACATGTATAATAATGCATTTATTCAACTATATATATTCTCATCTGAAGTGATCCAAAGGGTTCAGCTTCCGTTTTTTTCCTGATACTCCTCCCCACAGAAAATAGCCTGTTGTAACTATGGTATTAATTCAATACATTCCATTTTTATTTTCAATTTCAAATCATTATTTTAAAAAATCATTAAAGAATATTGAACTCATGAAAGCCTGGGTTTATTGCCCTGGAAGCTGATATTCTCTAGAAAGAAAGCAGCCATTGAGTCAGTAACAGCAGACCAAGGATTCATCACAGCTGTGAACATCCTTTAGCCACATTGTGAACATTTCTGGTTTATATCCACCTTAATCTGTCAGGTTGTGACCAAGAAAAAGGATGCCAATATTATTAATTGTTTCTGAACTGACAACATTATTGCAGTTGAAGAGGCCTGTTTATGTGAGCCACTAAGCAGTGCGTGAAACAGGGTATGAGTTATCTTCAGCCTTGGAACTTCCACATCAGTTTTGATTATCTGCATAAATGCAGTCCACAGTTAAATGCTCTGGTAGTTTTATTTTTCTTTCTGCTTCTGTTATATAGCTTTTCTATATTCTTGTTTCTTGGACTGAAAGCAACAACAGTTGGAAGTTTCCTTGTGTAAGAAACCCTTGACTCTATCTGTGGAAATGAATTACAAAAGGTTCTTAATAATATAAAAACAGAATGAAGAGACGTGTACAAGGACTATACTGCTAAATATTCAAGCTCTCATATCCATTCATAACAACTAATGCCACAGAAAAAGATGTTGCAGTTTCAGACCTAGAATTTCCTGTAGCAAAGATGTTGACAGATGGATTTGTAAGCCTGAAACACATGAAAGCAGTGAATAAAATATCAAACGTGTAGAGGAGGTGGAATGCGAATTCATTGCCTCTATTCTAATACACAAGAGATCATTCAATAAGGTTAAAATTGAAGTTACAATGTTTTTTCACCATATGAATACTGTGAAACCCATTGCCACTAGATGTTACAAAGATCAAGAATTCAGCAAAATTAAGAAAGGAATCAAACTTTGTAAGTAGAGCAGTCCAGTCCAGTGCCAGCCTAATTAGCTATAAGCATGCAATATAATGAGTGTTAAACTTTACACTTTGAGATAAAAGCAGTCTTGATTCTGTTATTAATTAGGAAGAGACTTAGGGTATGAGACTGATAACTTTTATGAGCCTGCTGCAGGATTTTTAAAACTCCCTCTGGAGTACTAAGTGTTTCCAAATCATATACTATAACAGGTGGACCTTATTCTGACCCAGGATGGGAAGTCACATGTTTTTATCTACGTAAGTAAACTTTTTGTTTAAAAAAAGAAGTCCATGATATTACCATATTTGGCCTTTAAGTTTAAATGAAATGAAAGGATTCTTATTAAGAATGGCCCAGCTGCAGAAAATAGAATAATTTGATTTTTAGGAAGTTCCAGTTTTATAATCTCAAAGTAAAATAAATATTTATCTACAGATATATTCATTAATTTCTCAATGTTTTCAAGCAAAAATCAGATTTATTCATGAAAAAAATTAAACCAACCCCAAACACGCAATTGATGACTTTTCTATTATTCCTTTGATTTTAACTCTATGAGTCTTGTAAGCAGGTCATTAAGATAATGGCACTAATCTTACTCATCTGAATATGTGTTGTCCTCTTTGATGTGCCTAGCAATATGCTGCTCTGTATGAAATTAAATAGTAGCACTAACTCCCACAATAAGAAGAAAAAGTGAATGTATGAGAAATATTTCCTTAATAGCTATAACTGTTTGTGAAAGCTAAAATTTCTGCAGTAAGTTATAAAAAGGTCAAAGCTCCCCTCATTTATTTAATAGCATGAATACAGCCCTTTATTCAGGAGTTTGCCTGCAGTCAAAGCTAATTATTACCACTATATTACATAATTTTCCCTACATGGTATGTAGATGAGTAAAGGCATTGTAAACAACCATCAAGCTCCAGGATGATCATAGCATGAGTGAGGAAATGAGCAGCTACCTTTCAAATCTCATTTCCAGAAGCTGCTGTAAATTAGGATCAGGAGAAATAATGCTTCTGAATCTTTGAACTCAGCTATTAGACTTTTATTGTCTTTACTAATTTCAAAAGTAAACCTGACTCATGGTTCCTATTACAGACGTATCATTACATGATTGAAGGTTAATGACTTCACAGGCGTATTTCAGGGTCTCAGGACTCATACAAGGTCTCCCTAATGACAGGATTCAGAATCTCTGTCCATGGGCCCACCAGACAGCACTTCCAACGGAGAGCACAGCCCTCTGACAACCAACAGACAAGTATTCATTTATTTTGATCTGTAGCCATTATTTTTATAACTGCACGATAGTGCTTTAGCAAGACTTTTTCAGTTATAACATAGAAACATTTTTTCTTCAAAAAAACTGAGCGCCATGGCTGTATTTAGCAATTCACATTAATAGTTGCTTACCTTCAAGCACTTAAACCGTTATTTCTTATTGATTTCTGTAGTATTTCTCACATGCTTCAGGTTAAGCTCCAGCTTAAGTGCTTTTACAGATAAGAAAAAAATTGCTCAGTGTCTTGCATGACTGAAGAGTAAATTTTAGGCAAGGAAAGAGCTTGGTAATCTTCTTTTCTCTCTAGACTTCAAAATATGTTTTTTAGGGAATGACTGTGGTTTCTTCTACAATTTTAAAGTATGCAGTTTTATTTCTTTTTTTTTGTTGTTGTTGTGGAAATGTTCCCTATTTCTTTTATCATATTCTTTCACTAATATTTTATTAGAAATTACTTTGTCTGCTGCTGAAACCTCTCTATCACATGGTCCCTCTGCATGCCCACATAGTTCAAAAAGATACTTTCAGTTTTTGCTTTAAAATAGAATTCAAGTAATGTAAGAGGGTTTCATTGCCCTGAATTGCATCCCTCATCCTTAATAAATAGTACAGCATAACTTCAAAAGTAAATCTAATAATCATCTTTCAACGCAAAATTTGGTATTTTGCAAAATTTTACATTTGTGCCAGCCTTTCATTTTTTTTTTCCCAAGTGACAGTAAAATAATTCAAAATCTTGAGTTTTCATATAAATTGAAATAATTTTTTTTCATTGACTTGTTTTAGGAACAGAGGTTTCAATTAAGAGAATTAATGATTTTTCTATCAAGCTGTCATGCTCATATAGGCTACTGGCATCCTTAGGTAACTTCTAAATGAAGAAGGATAATACAGGACAGTTTCCTTCAGAATTTGAGTATGGGGAATTTATTAGTTGCCACACTGTGGTTTGAAGGAATCTGAAAGAATGTCTGAAAGGTTCTCCCTGGTAGTTAAAGTGGCCCTTGAGACTTGTGACTAGAGAACTGTTCTCAGCTGGTAGTGTGAATGCCATGAGTATCCAAAGTAGCCAAAGAAGTAGCGGATCTCCAAAGTGGTACCCTATGCAGAAAACAACAGATGGTCCAAATTATTGAACTATTCTCTTCTTCCATAATTGTCCTAGTCTCTGAAATACA
>QWTY01010681.1:1376-14062 GCA_008033365.1 Pseudorectes ferrugineus | reverse complement strand
TGAGCAACCTGATCTAGTTAAAGATCATTGCATGGGGGTTGGACTGCATGGTTCTTAAAGATTCCTTCTGAACCAAACTATTCCATGAGTCTATGATATAGACTGATTTCATACTGAGAGACAGATTGGTCAATGCATTATATCCCTTTATTCTGCCTGCTGCCTTTGTCGGCTCGGTGTAGTTGGGAAATGCCTTCTGGCTGTGCTGCATTCCTTTATTGTAGGCCCGTGAATGTCCAAAACCACCCTAGGAAAATTTTAGGAAACTTACATGTGTTGCTTATATGTTGCTTGTTTTTTATCCTTTCATCCTTTATAGCTTCTGCAAAGTTGGAAATTTTGGGCAGGAAAATTTAAACAAATATGCCAGATATTCTTGCTTGGTAAGATGTTTAATATTAATATTACACTTTGGTCCTTTGAAATGTTTTCTAAAAGCAATGGGTATTTCCATCAAAGTTATTTTATTTCAGAAATACAAAATTAGATTATTACAAGTCCTTTATACAAATCTCTTTACTGCTGCTCTTTATTAGAGCGCTGTTATAAGTGTGTTTCTGTGACTGTGTAAGGAATCCCATTAGTTTTCCAAGCTTTTCCTCTAAAATAGTACTTTCTTCTGGATCTACCTTTTAATGTTAGTTCCGTGCTTGCACATTGGTAATAACTTTTCCAACTGATTATATGGCAATAATACCCATAGTTTTTACTTTTTAGCAGTAGATTTAGCAGTAGGTCAGAAATCTTTCAGTCAAGATCTTCTGTGGAAGCTAAATGATTCATTACATATTTGTCATTCTAGAGTTTAGTTTTGATAATCAATTAATGTACATATTTTAATGTACTCCAAAATTGTGTGCTTTTTTGTGAAACCCTTCCTCCTAATTTCACAGAATTCTATATCTCATACCAGTGGATCTTCTGTTAATGTTGGTTTAACCGTAATCTGTAATCAATGCATTATTGCTAGTACAAATTATTGGAAATATGGGGGGTTTTACATTTTTATGTGAGTCTTTGTAGTTATATTAAATATGTAATAAGTTTTGAACAAATGGAGTACTCAACAAAAAGATTATATTAATGTGCAGGCAAGGCTGATTATTTAGAGATTTTTTTTTTGAGATTGATTGAGACTGAGAAAAAAAAAACTATTTGAGATTGCAGTATATGATAATAAAAAAATCAGTATTTTAAAGAGGAAAATATTTACTATCTTTATCTCTAAATCTGGCATAATACATTTAAGAAATTGAAGAACATGGTTCTTCTTAGAAGAAAATCAGATTTTTTGAGGTTATGAACAAGTAAAGTAAAGTACAAGAGAGGACTTCCAGTAGCTCCTGCTGGAACCGCTGGTACAGATTTTATTCCATCCAATCTGACGGTGGAATGTCTGTTCCATACTTCCCCTTTCCATTTCCTCCTGTCTCTGCCGCAGTCACTACTACAGATGTGGTGATAACGTTCTAAACGTTGCCCATGAAATGGGGCAAACTCTTTACTCTGCCTTGTGGTAGTGTTGTGAGAGTGAATGGTAACAGAAATATATTTCACACAGACAAAAAAAGTTTCTAAGTCAGATCATTTAAATTAAGATGACAAATGTTAAATGTTTAAATATGGTTTTATGCTTGTGACATTTTATTGGTACACAACATCACTGGAATGGAGTTAAAACGAAGAGTACACCTGAAAATCATACCAATACTGAGGGTATTGCCTTAAGTGTGGAAATGGTAGTGGAAATGTGATTTTGCATGTTGTTTGTCAATATAAGTACACTTTGCACTTTCTTCACTCACTGTATTTAAAGTTGGTATCAAGTTAAAAAAAAAATTCCAGTTATCAAGAAGTTTATAGCTTAACTGCATGGATGAGAACAGGTCAGAACTGGCAACCATTGGTAACTATCCAATGTCCCAAGCGTGTTAGAAAATGCCCCCTCTGCCGAGTCTTTAAAAGGTTACATGCTGTGTAACTATGCTCTGTGTCTGTGCATGTGTTCCTAATACCTGTATGTCTGAAGTTCAAATAAAAAAATACCTACAGAAATATAAAGTTATTGCACTTTGCCCACACTGATGTGAACTTGATAAAGGCTGGTGTTCCTGTGCTATTTGTGGTTTTAAAAGCCTATGTACATAAATATGTAGTGGATTAATAAAATAATATTTAGGATTTGAGCCTTAACAATGACTTCATTGTATCCTGTAGATACAAAAAATAAAAACAACCAATGTCTACAATGCAGCTATGAAGGTGGAATCAATGCTTCACTGCTATTTGCCTGTAATTGGCTTTGAGCATCACAATGCACGTGTAATTGGGTCTGTACTTGTATTCTTCAAGGATTCTGTGCTATTTCTACTTGAACCCATTTTTGATATGGTTCAGCTCAGCAGTGCCAGCTACCTCTTGTTATGCAGTTGAAAAACTGTGGCCATTAAAAATAGGATACGGTGTGATTTTGTTTTGCAGCACTGCATGGAAAATCAGTTGCTGTTCACAACAGCTCTGTGGTTGGTTGATTTAAAGCAGGAGGGCGACTTCAAATTGACAAGCAGACAGTCCATGAAAAAGGATATTGTATCTTTAAGGCTTTCTGACTGATTGTGTTTAACTGCACCACTCAGCAGGCAGTAATTAGGCGGTAGCTTTGCTGAGAATCTTAAAGCAGAGGCTGTGTTGCTCTGTGCTCTTAAATTAAAAAAATAAAAATAAAAGAAGGAAAAAAAATATGGATTTGAACAAATGGGATTTTTACTGGTTTTCAGCCAGTATGGGAGCAAACAGAAAGCAGACCCCTAGAGGCTCCTAAAGTTATCTTCCCATGCAGATAGTCTCTAGGGAGCTGTGGTGCTTGAGAAAGGAGGCAATGAGAACCATTATAGAAGCACATGACACTATTGCTGAAGGTCAGAGTGGTATTGGAATAAAAGAGAAGCTGCTGATACAAAATGACATGACTGCTGCATCTTCTGGACCAGTTCACAATTTTGATTGGAATGTAGCTTGAACGTATCATGAATGTGATTAATAAATAAAAGTACATAATAATGATGATGGCTGAACTGGTGCTTCCCCAGACTACTGCAGAGCAGGACAGAGTGGGAATCTAAGATAAAAGCCAGCAAACAAAATATGTAGTTAATGCTACTGCCTAAGGACAGTTTGATTTGAAAATGCTATTGTAGTTTTGTGGAGTGGACAGTGCAGTGTACAACTGCAAACACTAAATGCAGGAATGAATTGTCAACCTTCTCCTCCTGAGTGTTACAGTAAAGTAACAAATTGTGGAGGTGAGTAAGAGAAAGTTAAAATATCATTTTGTCACAAATAACATAGGAATTTCATGGAAGCACTCTGCTCTCACACCTCTATTTTCTATTGCTACTATTTTGATGGTTGTGCTTGGACATGTCATCCTTTATGAGCAATTAGGCTTTGAGAAGACTCAGGGTTCTATTGCCATTGATATATACTACAACCTCTTTAATTATATTTTTAAAAATGTAGTTCATTTGTTTATGTGATGGCATTATGCTGCTGGAAAATGAAGTTATCCATTAAAAGCATAAATTAAGCCTATATTTTGATTTGGTATCAGGTAGTAGATATTGGAAAAGGGTCACATTTTAAGTGTGATGAGCTCTATTTTTACTGCATAGTCTCTGTTTCTTTATGAGGTCCAGCAAAAGTCTTTTAATGACTATGGCTCTGATTCTGACTAGAACTGCTTTCTATAGTTCTGACATTGGTTCTGATAACTTTGAGTGATTAAAGTCAGTCTCCTTCAAGAAACTCTCTGGTTTGACAAGTCTTATTTATTTTATCTTCTTCGTTCACATGTTAACAAAAAAGTAAATTAGCATGTAAGTTGGCAAGAACGCTGCACTGAGCAACATGCATTTTCACAAGACCATTGTCCTGAGGTTTGTAGTTTTTTAAAAAGGTTTGATCTGAGTAAATTAAGAAAGCTTATCAGAATTCTCTGACTGAATGTTTATAAGAGCCAGAACGGCTTTCCAATTACAGCTGGGCTTGCAAGAGCAAGAGGGATTCAATGCCACTGCCTAAAATTCACCCATCTTTATTTCCTGTTTTCAAGGTCAATCCATTTTGTGTACTTCATAGATGCTCTGTGAAATTGGGATACCAAGAACATCAGGGATTAAATTTCCAAAGTATTTTTTTTCTAAGTGACAATGAGCCTAATTCACTGTCAGTTAATGCCAGGTGTTTTTTCCCCTAGTATTAAGTTCTTCAAAACTGTAGCTGTATAGGACACTGTTCACAGGGGCTTAACACAGGGAGGAAAATGATTACTTTAAGTCAAATAAAATGAATAATTCATTACATCACATTTTGTAATTCTGGTGTTAAGCATAAAAACAGTGGTTTGTTTTTTAGCAAAAGAATTTCAGATAGCATATAATACAAAACAATAACTGCATACCTAATGTGAAAAGCCTACAGGCAAAAAGGGTCCTGCTTGGTGCTTCTATCTTTTTCTGGGGTGTTTCAATATCCACATTTTAAGGCAATGCCTATGAATGTCCATCTTCCCGTGGAATCTTCTGGGGCCAATGAAGTGTCTGTCTTTTAATCTGATTGTAAAATATTGCCCCAGCTCTTTACCACAAATTTGAAAATCAATTTTTATATCTTGCTAAAACTATGGACCTCTCATTTATTTCTGTGGTTATTCTACTGAGAACAAACAATTCAGAGTGAAGAGCCTTTCTGTGTTTTTCTGTCGCAACTCTCCTCTCTCTCCCACCTACTTGTGCACATGTGCCCGGACACAGATGCATACAGTATACAAATATATGTGCGTACATATTTACATGTACCTACATCTCTACTTATGCAATATTTATATTGGTAAGAATACAGCAGCTGTAATTTGTAGAAATGATTATGTGAAATGCATGCTTTTCTAAAGTCATCAGAGACTCATAGAATACTTACATGCCTTTCTGATCTGGATGGTTTTCGGCTTTGTCTTGAAGTTTTTTGGGTGGTGTGTGTAATCTACTATTATTTGTTGTTTAAATTTGTCACCTGGTAAACCCTCTGTTTTTTTAGATGGGAAACCACACTGATGGAAATTTGGTTTTCCACAAGTTGTTTCACAGTCTCCAAATCAGTTCAGCTTTAACGATGCCCTTACTGATTATTGTGCTATATTCCAGGCTGAAATAATTGTGTACCTGGCCATCTGCTTCTGCCTTACCCAGCACCTTTCTGAGGACAGCTCCAGGGCACTCAGTGGGGGCTGGGGCAGGATCCTACAGAGGTGTCCACACATTCCTCTTGTGGGAAAGGACAGACTTTGTCAGTGAATTTCAAAGCTGTTTAATTAAGCATTCCTTCTTTCTAAGAATAATAGCCTTTAATAGCCTACATTTCCAACAGCAGCAAACATATCATCTCTGTAAGGTAACAAAAATATCTGCTAGTCATAATGCAAACCCTGCAAGGGCATTCTAACCAGTTTTTAAACTTAAAATAGCAAACCGCTGATTAATGGTAATGATCAGTCAACTCCAAACTAGATTAAGAAACTTGAATACTCTGAGAATAATATATGGCTACCAATTTCAAAGTGTGGTACAAATATAGCCATTTTGGATTAATGTATATTTCTCAAAATGTAGCAGGATGAATTTAATTCATTTTATGGTGTTCACGGCTTTTGAAAATGATTTTAGTGAATTACTATAGAAACTGTATCTTATTCTTTTAATTAATCTTTTATTTAAAGAAATGTTTTCATCCAAGATACTAAAGAAGAACATTATAAACATGCTTAGGCAAAAGGTAATAGATTTTGAATTTAATTGTAATGTTCTGTTAAGCATTTTAATGGAAAACCTGATGACCCAATTATACAGCAAAAGTGGAAAATCAGAACACAGTATCTGGATTTGAATATAAAAATGCTGAGATGCATAATACATAGGAGTTTGATATCTATTCTACTTCTTGTCAAGAAGGTATAAAATTATCAAGAATTAACAGAGAGCAGAAATCAGACCCTGGAAAAGAGCTAGGCATTCTAGAGAGGAATATAAATTATAGTTTAACTTGGAATGGTACCCTGCCTTTCCATGCAATGCAGAATCAGTATTTTCTTTAATTTTCCTGCTCTGGCATCCCATTCTTTCTGTACTATCACTATTCATAGTGGCATCAGCAAGATCTTCTTCCCAGGGTTAATCCTTCCCACTATTGAAAGTCAGCTACAGAATTATCTAGTTTAAGAAGAGATTTTCCAAGATACCTATAGCTCAGTCAGAAGCTAGGTATTTCTTTTACCTTGAAAATCTTCCCTTTCCATCTAAGCTGTGGTTCCCAAACTGAGGTCTTAATGGGCTATTGGTGAGGCTGGGAAGAATACAAGAGTGGCCTAAAGAACCATAGTATTTTAATAGTTATTTCAATTCTAAAAAGTAAAACTAATAATGTGCTAGTCTTCACTTGAACCTACAGTAGCTCCAAAAATTTACTAGGACAAAAAGTTTGAGAATGACTGCAGTGTTCAGTTGTTTTGTCTTCTAAAAGAGCAGATACAAGTAAAATCTTCTATCTTCGATGTGTCACAGAAAACACAGAAAAATGATGTTTCATTCAGTAAGTGGTACTTTGGGTCCCTAATGCTGAAAGAAAATGTAATGAAAATGGGGCTGTGCAGATTTAATTATTCATGAAAAATGAAGTTGTTATGCAAAGTACTTAAGAAAAGTACCTCAGGTACTTATTACCTGGGGTAAATATGCAGACATGGAGACCATGAAATTATCAACTTAATGCCTCAAAAGAGATGACTTTGAGGGTATCTGACCTGCTACCAAACTGTACCAAAGAGGAGGCTGGGACACAGATCTTTATTAGCCAGCTGGTGTTTACTTTTTAGCTCTCCAAGCCTTGCTTTTCTCACTGCCTCTACACAGAGAAATGTAAGCCATTAAGTAAAAGTGAATGTCAAGCATACCACAACTACAGCTAGCCTCTGGAGTGCCAATTGGTTGTTTTATTTTACTTGAATAGTGTACAAAAATCTGTATCATATTTACTATATTATCAGCACAAACCTCATTAATTTATATCTAGCCTCATATGATCTTCATTTCTTGCAAATGTCATGGGGCTGTGATAGACCATGGACATGCCAATATTGATTTCAT
This sequence comes from Pseudorectes ferrugineus, assembly GCA_008033365.1. Classification (NCBI taxonomy): domain Eukaryota; kingdom Metazoa; phylum Chordata; class Aves; order Passeriformes; genus Pseudorectes; species Pseudorectes ferrugineus. Next base: position 6,869 of record QWTY01010681.1, on the reverse strand, counting down.
CTTCATTATGGTCTACATCATCAAGTGCAGATGCTCAAAAATTCATTAGCTCAACAATTCAGGTTGTGGTGGGATTCTTGAGGAACTAATGCTGTGGTAGCAGCTGACTGTTGGATTTCCCTTGGGAGAAGCTGACAGAGTTAACTTGTGACCTTCAAATCTATAGCCATTCTTAAAAGCCAAGCAGTTCTTCTGCTGGTTCAGAAATTCCTAAGTGTCTTTTACGTATCTTTTTGTATGCAAGTTATGGGAAAAAAAGGGTATCTGGAGGATTGGTTGCTCTAGATTCAGTTCTGATCATTCACAGAGGACTAGCTGAAAATGTGGAGACTGAAGGCAAAGTGACAGTGGCAAAGCAATTAAAGAGTTCAAGATCTTTAAGGAAAGGAGACACACGACCCTGTAATATAAAAGTAATGCATTTCAAACAGGGAGCCCTTAATAGTTTCAGAGAAAGATAAGGCGTACAGATAAACAAAGCACATAAATTCTGTAAGGAAATAAATTCCTTTTAAAAAATTAATATTAATTACTCCAATACAGAGGAAGAGTGGGAACTACGCTAAGAGACCAACCTCATAAAATCATCAGCTCTTTAGTAAAAGTCTAAAATAAAGAATCTAGAAAGTATGAAGTAGTTCAAATGACTATAGATGAATATGAAAGAATAGCAGAAGGTATTGAGATAAATTCAGAAGCATCAAGGGACAAACCAAGAAACTTTATACAGGGTACATGAGAGGTGAAAAGAAAGCAGTTATAGTAGGAGCAAGACAAGGAAAATTAGGACCATTACTTGGTAGACATTGAAAAACTGAAACTAGCTCATTTCTGCTTATATCTACACTATAAAATCTGTGATCAGTCAGGAAGTTAGTATTACTAACACCAAGGAAAGTTGTAAAATTTCAGGTTAAGACAACCGTTTAGAAAAATACAAAGATAACACAGACATTTTCAAATGCCTGGGCCTAATGAAATTTCTACTATACATGTAGCTAAAGCAATGTTAGAGTATTTTCAGAGGTGATATTTCAGAAACATTGAGAAGAGCATACGCAAAGACTGTGATAACAAGGTAAAAAGCGAGTCAAGAAACTGTACACTAACCAGCTCTCCTTCACTTCTCCGTGAGACATGGTCTCAGACAATGAAACAAATTATTTATAGGCACCTCAAAGTATATAAAAAGGTGTGCAATCAGCATGGTTCAAAGACAAACTGTGTCACACCAGTTCAGCTGTGATACAATACTGGGCGGTGTACTGGATGTAAGAGAAACAGTAGACATTACTGTTCTTGACTTAAATAAATGCTGTCTCTCACACAAGCATCTCATCAGGAAGCTAGATGAAACTCTTTGACTCCAGATACGTGCAAAACTGATCAAAAAATTATATTGAGTACTTACCAGTTTGGTATTACTCCACATTTTCATTATTAATCTGGAAGATGCATAATATAGCATTTTGCTTATTAAATTTACAGGGAACACTACTGTGGGAGTGGCCGCGAGCATGCCAGAGGATGGAATTAGAACTTAAATTGATCTGAAGAAATCAGCTGGAAAAAAATGAGCACAATTCAGTAAGCAGAAATACATAAATCTGCTCTGAGATGTGATGAACTGAATAGGAAATAGGAAGCAATAGACTAGGTTTCAGATGTGTAGAAAAAAGCTGAGAGACATAGTGGGTCACAAACTGAGTATGAGTCACCAGTGTCATGATACAGTGAAAAAAGCAAATACTGTGCGAGTGTATATAGTGGCAAAATAAAGAGAGTTAAGTGGAAAACATGGTCAATAATTAATCAGCTGAATAAGAGCATTCATTTTTAATAAATATTTAGAAGGATGTATAGAAGTATCATGCTGCATTCTGTATATCCAAGAATTTGCTAAATACGAAATTCAAAGCACCTTAGGTAATAAACTTCAAATAGCACGTGTCCAATAAGCACTGCATCATATGCTGACTTATTTCTAATTCTGCTTGGTGCTGAACAATTTTCCTGAAAAATGTTCAATCCCCTCAGTTGCTACTGACTTAGCATTTGGCATATTAAAACTGACTTTGTTTTTACCTCATACACAGTAGAGCTGTACAATGCTGTCTCTGGGCCTTTGGCTACCAGCACAGAATGGAGCTCTTTGCTCTTTATTGGTTCACAAGGCCAAAGTAAGAAAAATAGAATTAAGTAGATAGACTATCTTGCGCTGAGAAAAAAGATCAATATATCCACTTATAAGTTCTGAACGATGTGTTTGCTTTTTATTTTAAGAATGTAAATCTATTAAAATCAACGTTCCATGCAAAAAATCCCTTAACCAGGCTTGAAGACAAGTATGTGCTTAAGTCCCATGTTGAACAAGAAGACCATTACTGAGAGAAGAGCAGTAAAATCTTAAACAGAACTTTATGAATGGACTCCTGGAGAAGAATGCTAAATTTGCAAATGTAAATACAATGTCTCATGACTTTAAAGAAAATTGTTGGGTTCTGTGACTGGCTCTGTCACAGATTTACATAACAATGTATAAGTAACTTAATCTCCTTTAGTTTCTCCATCTGTACAATAACATCAGCTCTGGGGCAGTGTTGTGAGACTTAGTTAATTGCATAGAAATTATTTAAAGACCCTTCAGTGAAAAGTTGTATTGATGCTTTCAGACACATGACCCTTTTTAAGCTAATGATTGTCTTTTCTCTCCCTGTAGAAATGACACAAGCCAAAGAAGAAATTCTTTTTTGACTGGTGCTTGCTACACAACTAAATTTTGAAGCAGGCTAAAGAATTTTCACAAGCCAGACACTCTGGGTCCTGGGGAGGGAGAAAGAGAAGGAAAGAAAGTAAAGAGAGAAAGACCTTTTCCCTTTTGGTCTTGCCAGGGTGGCAGAATTTGGTAAGGCAGATGTACATGCACATAGAAGGGAAGGCTGTCCAGATGTGAGCTTCTCCCTTTCCCTGACTTTAACTGCTGACTCAGTGGAGCAGACTGAATGATACTGGTCAAATGTCCAACCTCCAGCAGGAGCGAAGGGTTTCCATGGTTGCAGAGCAAACAGGAAGGAATCAAATTGGGGAGGGCAAGGGGATGGGTACAGAAGAAATGAATCCACGTAAGAAGCAATAATAATCCGAGTAAAGTGGCACTCCTGTAGAGTGTTTTGTCAAAACAACAAAGACCGAATCTTCCAACAAAAATTATTTTAAATATTTTGCTTGAGCCCCTTTATTAATTATGCTGCCATTCTGCCTGCTGCTATAATTAATAGTTTTACAATTCCTTCATTCTAAAATGCTCTCTTAACTCCTGGCTGAGGACAGATGAATGTTGATGACAAGGAGAATAGAAATGAAGAACCGACATTAATGAAGATTCAAAATGCAGGCGTGAATGGCAGAGATTTATCTGTATAACCACAAGAAAGTGAGAAGGGTCTAGAAGAGCAAACATCCCAAGCAAAACCGTCTTGCTTGTTTGTACCAAATATTATAATATGCATGTATGTATGAATATACAAAAAAGAGCAAGTGGACACAGTTGTGAGAATACAGTAAGATACCATGGTGACAGGAGACTTTATAAAAACCCAAACAGATAGCAAAGGGCTCCTGAATGTAATGAGCCGCACGGCTGATTAGGCAGAGAGACCACACTGTGCGAGAATGAGGCCTAAAGCAAAGAACAGCCTGAAAGAAAGCCATGAGAGAGAGACGGAGAGAGTGAGGGGGAGAGAGAGAGGGAGAGGGACTTGGAAGAATGAGATAAGTAGACTTAGAGCTAGAGACAAAGGCAGAAAGAGATCTGTAGGGCTTGTAGGAGAAGGAGTTTGGTATGTGACAGACAATAGAGGGCTTAGAAAGGAGCAGTTAGCCTTGGGCCCTCAAAGAGTGCCAAGAGCTCAGGGAAAAACAGACTTAAACAAGGAAATGTGCGTGTGGTAAAGACATGGGGGAGCAAGAAGAGGGGCAGCAGGGCAGCTGCAGGTGATCACTGCAAAAGCGGGCAATGTGTATTGGAGAGGCAGCACGAATCTATGGGCACAGTTTAGAGGTACCAAAGGCTTCTGCTATGGATATGCAGTTCCTGTCTTTGGTCTGCTTGCAAAAGAGTGCAAGAATTTCTATCTTCCTCTTAAAAGAAGAGCCAGTATTTTTGGTGAGCACTATTCATCTTCCTCTCAAGTGCCTGGCCCTTAGTTTTAGGTTCACAATAGTTGTCTCTTCTTCAATGCTGAGTTTTGAATCTCATTTGGATGTTTGACATGAAGTTAGGGTGAAAATGATCATAATTCTTATCAACTGTACAAATCATTATACGTTTTTAGTTTTAAAGGCTCAGAGGTGAAATCCAATCTGGAGTGCAAGGGTTGTATGACAAATATGTCTCCCTCATTTCATGCCTGGCAATTGTCAGTGAGTCAATAACATCTGACAGCTCTAAAACCGAAAATTTCCTTCATCACATGAGTGTAAGTTCACTTAAGTAGACTGCCTCACCCTCCTATGCACATATAGACAGGTGAGACATTTGAGCATCCTGAACCCTCCTTTCCCTTTGGCTGTCCTCAGACCGTGGCTCCTTGCTTGTAGCAGAAGCAGGACAATTGGTTCCGTGGTACACATCTTTTTTTTAATGTACTGCACAAAAAAAGAGGATGATTTTAGCCTCATGCAAACATCACCCCACACAGAGGTCTCCACATACACAGTCAAATATGCCACAAAATGAACTACAGCCCTTGCCACTGCAACTTGAGTCAATTGCCAATTACAGCGAGATGCAAGACTCATGGGTAAATAGCCTGTCTTTATTTAGTTACTGTAACAGTGAAAACTTGGAATTTAATTTTGTTCCCTTTTATCCAGACACCAATGTTGGTTCAAGTGCTGTACTGCACAGGACAAATGCACTGGGTAATTCTAAGCAAAAAAGTCACACACTTTCCATGAAAACTCTTAATATAAACTTATATAAATACTGGCATTTATATAATGAATATGTTTAGGAAAGTCTCAGTGTTCACGGGTTTAAAAATGCCACTTACAATCCTTGTAGTTAACGGTTGAATTTCTTTTGCTTTGTATTGCCATAATATAAATTTGAAGAGGAACTCAGAGTTATCCAAAAACTGGCAGAATTAAGGAATTTGTTGACAAAGACATTGAAGCTGCAGTTAGGTGTTGAGCCAAGCTGTAGGGTCAATAGTAGGAAAACTTTCATTTTCCAAGACTCCAGGTCAACACAACAGATGCCCATAGAAAAATAAAAATGACTAATGATTTAATCAGACATATCAGAAGATTTAGAGAAGGTGAAATTTAAACCTTAATTTCATATCCAAATGTCTTTTTGTGGGAGAGGACTCCACTCTTTAGCTGAACTTTTCCCTCCTTTGATTATGAAATCCTTTCAAATAATAAATGGTGTAAAATAATAGCTGAACTGAATCCATGTAGCTAAGGAAAAAATCATTCTTTGAACTT
>QWTY01010680.1:0-13894 GCA_008033365.1 Pseudorectes ferrugineus | reverse complement strand
TGGAAGTCAGCGAAGTTAATGTGTTAGGTCTGAGCTTAATGCTTTATTAAATCATCTTGGTCTGAATAGTTACCTGAGCTTTGGATCACTTATTTCACTTTCATGGAAGGCATGGAAGAAGGCAATGAGTAGGAAAAACCTCTATTTATAAAGACAATAAGGAACCTATTTTCAAAGGTGTTGAGGTACTTAAAGTTGTGAATGGAACTCCAGAGAACAGACCAGATTCAAGATGGTTAGCTGCCTAATTCATATGGAATTCTTTGGGAATTTATGTAAATAGGAAAGGGTTTGATGGGATGTTTAACCTCTGATGGAAACCTACTTAGAAATTTAGTATGCTTTGGAAAGAGTATGGACAACATTGACATCTTCAGCAAGACACGTGTGAAAGCAACTGCCAAATACACACTTTGAGATGCATGATTTGCTCTTATTATAGAAGATATAGATATTTACACATTTTATTTTACTTTCAGACTGGTTAGAAATTGTGGAAACAGTAGGACAAAAAATTTATAGTGAATAAAACACTTGCTGAGCCCCCATAGAGAAATGTTTAACTTTCAACAACTTTGGCTATAATAATAAATATTTTCTTTTCTTCAAAAGTTACTTTTGGGATGGTTTTCAACCCAACTGACACAAATTTGTAAATACTTAACTGTCACTGATTGGGGGTTTTTCACAATAAGAATATCTGATGATAGTAAAAGTTCCTCTTTTATTTCCTACTTACGTGTTTTTCCTCTGTAAATGTAGCTTGTTAAGTAGTTTCATACACCTGGCAATTCATGCATATTGATTACTTTCTCTTTGTAAATCATAACATCATACATTTTGATGTTTCCTTAATGATTTTCAGTTCATTAAAACTTTTGTTATTGAGATTATTTTTTTTTGTTCTTGAATTAAATACTAGGGAAAATATTTTAATGTATTTCTGTGTGAGAGAAATTCAACTTTATGATGATGGTTTTGGTTAAGAAGCTGAAATCTTCAAACATCCCATCTGCATTTATATATTTATATATAGTTATAAGTAAATAGTTTAGACATGTTTCCTTCAGTAACATGAGCTGGGTTAGTAGAAAGTTATCAGATATTGTAAAAAGAAAAGGACAGGAGAATATAAGTTTAAAAAATTGAACAGTGCTCCATATCTCTTAATATAAATTGTTAGAATGGGGTACGTGAATGATATTAGTCATACATCCTGTTAAACTTCTTGTTATTAACAGCTAACCACTGCATAGATAGTTTGGGGCTAGAAAGCTGTACAGAGCACATAGATAATTCTTGCATGCAAGATGATTTTTGTTTGGTTTTGTTTCTGTGAAAAACATTCACAGAATGTGTATGCTGAAGGTGTGCCACTTGAAATTAAAGGTCTATATTAAAATGTTTTTCTGGAAGATAAAATCAACCAGCATTACATAAACTTGTTCATTAGGATCTGTTTTCAACAAAAGTTTTTACAATTTCCAGATTTTTTTCTTTCCTAAATTAAACATATTGATACCTTAAAGTAAGCTTCTGATTCTTCTTTTTGGAAATCACTGAGGTCTTACAGAGTATTTGAGATCTTACCTTTGTTATTTTAGCATAGACCAAGTTTAGCAGCGAGGATAGTTTTGACACTTGCTGTCCAGAAATAAGACTTGGAACAGCACAGAATATTCAAAACTTAAACTTTATTTTGCTGTAAGGCTCTTCTCCATTGATTTGCCAACATTGCAGTCTGTCTTCTGAACACACACAGAGAAAATGTCTACTTGACTCTTGACTGAACATTACACTTCTTAACATAGATTGTCTCCTGAGTCCCAGAATTGCCTGGGAAAAGCATCTTTCATGGCCAAATGTTAAGCAAAAGAATCTTTGTTTTCTGTAAAAGCACCCCTGAGATCTGTAATATGCTAACAGCAATGGAGAAGCTTTCTTTTTGCTGGTAATAATGCTATCAGCATCTTAATTACACAAGTGAGGTTTCAAAAAATGTAAATAAATAACACAAGTAATGAATATTTTGAGACTGCTAACCTAGATCTACAGCTGAACTTCAGAAGCAGAGAAAAATCCTGTAAATGGCAGCAGTTAGATGCTTTCCTAATTGGTCATATTAAAATACGCATGCTATCCGAAGTGAACCCTTAATATGTGGTATGTTTTCACTGGAACTCCCAGGTGCATAGCTCTCGTGTACAGCCAGTCTGATGCTCAGAAAACAAATTTAGCTGTGTATCAGCACTGAATCCTGGTATAAACTTTTTCTGACTCAGTTAGGCACCTGTAATATTTCTATCTTGGCAACAAATTATTTCTTGTTTGCTCTTGCTTCCATACGGCTCTTCATCTCTCTGAAGAGATTTGCCTCAAGCCCTAAATACCTGTTTTTGGGGTGCCCTCAGTTCAGTAATTTATTCTTTGTATTAATTTTTTTCCCCATATTTGTTTGCTTCTTCACCTTAATAGGTAGCAGAAGGTAAAGCTGGCCTAAAAGCAAAGAACTGTCCCTTCTGAGTCGTGAGTGTTCGAGGCTGTTCTTCAGTTTATTTCACTGCTTCAGATACAGAGTGATTTCAGCTGATTATCTGTAGGTTTAATCATATTTACTGCTAAAGTGGTTAAGTGATGAGCTGCTACTTGGGTGTGTGTGTGTTCTCTCCTGTGTTTCCTTGTAGCTATTTTTTATCTAGTAGTTCTCCTCCTTATGTATGTTGATGTCACCTCTGCTGAATTTCAGGTTGTTGATATTAGATTTTCACTTTATCAATTTAAATTCTAACTCTTCTTTCCAAAGATAAAATGACCTGTCATTTTGTGTAATTTTTTATTTTGTGTGTCTTTTTATTTTTCTATCTTGCAAGTAAATTGAAAATAATCAGTAGAACAAAATAAGAAGGAGATAGACTTCATGGTAACCTTTAGATTGATAAGATATTGATGATAATTAGCTTTTGGTCATGGTATTCCTAGAGCATCATGGGTCTGCAGCTCCTTCCTTTCTTTTAATATTTGTTGGTTCAGCAGTAATTCTGTAGCCCTCAAGGAGTTTAATCCTTGCTGTAACGAAACAGTGCAGACTCAGTGAGAGGAATCTGAATCTGGTCATGGGCAGAGCTATTACAGGTAAATTAGGAATCAGCAGTACAGTCCTACACTTCAAACACTATCCCTGAATCCATTTGTTTGTCTGACATTTATTCTTTGAACGTTGCTGGTCTGAGAGATTTTTCTGGCAAGATTGCTGCCAACATCTGAGTTGTCACAGAAGGAACTCCTGTTTTAGTGCCAGCATCTTCTGTAACCCCACTTTTATGCTCCTAATAACTTGTTTCTTATCTTTAACAAGAAATGACAGTTACAATATTGGGCTGCCCTTGTACCTGTACTACTTATTACCTTGATACTGTTCTTTGGAAGGTAGAAAACAGATCATGTTGGCTCCATTGTCAATGGGTAGTTCAGGTGAATAATTAATTCAGAAACCAGTGCACATTCAAAGGAAAGTTCTCTTTGTGTCCAAAGAGACAGAAAACCCAGACTGCTCTACTGCTGAGGCAGGGTATTTCTCCCATTAGCAGTGAGGGAACTGAATATACTAAGAGAAAGTAGATTAAATCAGTGAGAGAAGACCTGGTGGGGACCTGGCAAAGACTGAGTTCCACAGAGGAAGGGAAAAAGCAGGCTCCACCTGCACAAGTGTCCTTTTTGCTGTGGAATTTTATGGGAACTCATTCAAATAACTCAAGTCTCAAGATCCCCTTAGTCTTGCAATCCTTTTATGCTACATTCTAGTAACGAGCAATAAAGTGGTCTTGCTCAATTTTCCTTCCTCCTTGTTATTGTTTCCTGTCTTACTTTGTATGTGAGTGAAACTATTCACTAGGGAATGATATTCACAACCTTTCCTGAAGGAGTTCGCAGAGGGAGTGTTTATAAGAGTCTTTAGTCTAGTAACATTTTTGTCATAATTAAACTAGAATTTTTCAGATTGAAATTCTTGAACTTGAAGATTTTTCTGCACATGAAAAATTTAAAAATAAAACCAGACTTTCTTTTACTTACTCTCACATGTGCAGACTCTCCTGTGCTTTCTCTGATGACTTTTAGCTGTAGTATTTATTAGTGATATAGTGGGGTTCTGTAACATATTTTGAGTACGAAAGCCTGTGTTCAGCAAATTGCTTCAGCTAATACCATATCCAGTTACCTGAACGTTGGAGGTATATTTTGTTGCATTGCCAAAGAAAGCAACTAATAGTACTTCTAAGAACTTTAACTGTAGGATATAAAATGTGCGGTGTGTGTCTGTTCTTGGCAATAACTTTAGAGGGAAAACCAGATATTAAGAAACTGGATATAATTTATTCTGTATATGTGCCTGATGTTTTTTTCAGCACAGATTTGCAGTTCTTTCATTACAGTAAAATTCCGTAATGTTCGTTATGAAGTATTAGTTGTTGCATAATCATTCAAAGAGAACCAAGGTATACTTGAAAGTTCTTGTGGTGTTTTAGATTGTTGCGTATAGATACTGCATGTTTCAGTGTACAGAAATGTTATGCTTGGATTGACAATCAAATAAGTTAGAGGTGCTGCAGAAAATATTTATGTAGTAAAACTGTGTAAGATTCTGTGTATTGGAGGAACTTTATATATAGCACAATATCACTTAATCTAATATTTATAATTAGTTTTGTTTGCACAGGATCAACAGAGTCCTCTTAAGAATAGAGAGGTGTTTCTACTTCAGTCACAACTTTTGCTTGCCCATGGATTCATCAGCTTAGTGGTCTGCAAAATAGCAATGGTAGTAGCTACAATATGGGAATGCATCTATCCCACAGTTAAGGTCTTACATTGAGATTTACATGACAAATGCATTTAGAAAGAACCCAACTCAATATAAAATGGAGAGTCCATCAGCAGAGGGAAATAGAGATCGCTTTGCAGAAACCATAATTTGACCTTTTGGATTCTAAGGAAAACTTAATACCAGCAGTTCTTAATCTGTATCTACAGAATTATACTGTAATTATAAACCAGAAAAACTTGCCACTTTCTAAGTGCACGTATTTTCAGTTTAAGACTCTACACCACAAGTAGTAACAGGACTTTATACCACATGGGACCTCAGTGTTTGGTTATAATCATAAAACCTCCCAAAGCTTTCTGCATGAGACTTCTAGATAACTAATGGTCTTACACAGTATTTAAGGACAAGGAGAAGCAGCAGGCGCTGTGATGGAGACAGATACTCCCTATATCAATTTAGTACCATAAATTACTTCTCTGTAACTTTTCCTCGCTAGTGGTTTTGAATAGCAAAGCTTCAGCAATGTTGCAACTACAGCATGGAATGATGATAAGACAGATAAGGGGTAGGGCATTCATGGGTCTACATTTCAACTTCTTTAGCGTTTGTTTCCTATAGAGTACTTGTTTTTTAACATACGGATAACAATTTTTAACACATTGATTTAATATATTGAATTAAAGAACTTGTAAATTTTGTGATGGTAAGTAAAAACGTCTTGAATTTGAGGTGCTACAGGAACTAACTCTACCTTAACGCACTGTATTTCTTTTAAACATTAAGGAAGTGAAATCTAGTCTTCTATTGTCCTTTGATTTGTTAAGGTGTTTCTTAACAGTGTTGCTAAAATGAAACAATTTCCATTTTTTGTCTTAGATTGCAAATAACAAAGTTTTATAGAGTAATTTTTTTAGACTAGTTATCCTGAAGATATTTTTGCAATACATTTGGTACGTCTTCTTGAGCCAAACAAGTTTAGAAGTGTTAACATTTATCTTTGTAATACAATACACTAACATAGTGTTTTATCCCCCCAGTGTCTATTTAATTTATTTTAGTGAAATTGTACATAGATCTATGCTGTAGCCAAAGAATATTGTATTGCTTGGCTGTCGTTTGTTATATTTCCAACAAAAACAAATGATATTCTGTCATTTGAATGAAATGACAAAATCTGTAGCCAACTTGTATTGTTTATTTGTTCTTTGTAATGTTAGCCCTAAATGGATAAGGAATATACAGTTTCTGAAAAACTGTATGGTTTAGGAGGTAACCTTTTATCCTCTTATTTGAGATACTTCTGTAGCTAGGAAAAACATTCTTGGCTTTTTGGTACTCAAACTTGCATAGTAGGTCTTGCCTTTCTGTATGCATTGCTAAGCTTTCTTTTCCTTTTCCCCTCTTTTTCTCCTTTTCTTTTCCTTCTACTTTTTCTCTCCCCCTCCTGTTCTTCTGAGATCCTGAGAAAATAGTGCCAGCAAACATGCAGTGCAAAATCATATTGTATAAACATTAAGTGTAATATGTGCCAATCAAAATCCACCACAGGAAAAGTAAATCTGATGTAGTTGTCTTCAGATCCATAGATTTTGGGTCTGCCAGGTCTGGCAGATTTGTATTGGAGTAGTTTACCATTTTGCAACTGTTCAACTAAGCTGCAAGAAAAAAGGGGGGGATGGCTAATTTGCATGTATAAAAAGGACCTAGCAAGGTTTTATTCCAACCTCAGTGTCTGAAAGATTATCAGTTGCACCTTTCAACTCAGAAATGTTGCACCATTCTGATTCCACTTGTCCAGTTAGAACACGGTGGCCATTCTCTGCTCAGTGACTGATTTAAACGTTATTTGGGCTAAATCTCAATCTAAGTCAGCCACTAACTCAGCTATGGTGAGACCCTCTCCCTTAGTTATGAAGATCCACCCATAGAAGGGTCACTCTCAGAATTTTGACTTTATCTGTTCATTGTACTTTACATTTCCTCCCATGAAAAGGCTTTCATTTGCCTCTTTCCTCTGACATGTTTTTAAATGACTTTGATAAATCTCTCTTTAAATTTCTTCTGGCATGAAGTTTCTTAATCTTCTAAAAACTCTTAGAAGTTCTTGCTGTGCTAGTTTAAAATGGTTCTGGCTTGGTTGCAAAAGTATTATACAATATACTGAACAAAAGTAGATAATATAAGTATAATAGAAATAACCAAAAATAATAACTGATGCCGAAGTATTGAGGGATAAATAAGACATTGGTGTTCTTCTTTAGCCATTTTAATATTACGAACAATCCTTAATTGGCAATTGAGAAATCCCATGAACTATTACTTTAACCAAACACATCAGAGGACAGTTTGTGCAATTCCCATTCAATTATTCTATAAGCAACCATTTGTAGTAACAGAGCTACAACTTTGTAGTAAAGTTGCAGTGAAAACATGCATTTCCAATGTGAGTAATCAGTACAGAAAAATTAGTAAGGCAAGCTACTTAATTCCTTTTTTATACATGGTTCTTTGTAGCTGGAAATTGTGTGGCCTAAGTGACATGGAAAAACAATTTTACATGTGGAGGGGATGATATTTTTTTAATGAAATGATTCATAACTTCTAGTAATTCACAGCTAAATGGGTTCACCGTGGCTTTCAAAAGCATGTGTAATTTAATTTTGATTCATAATGAATGCATACAGTCCTTTAAAAGGTGAAACTCTTTTTGTCATCCAGGAATACACCCATCTCCAGCCCAGTGCAAAATAACAGAGTTGGTGAATGAATAAAAAGCAGCATCATCTTTGCCATCATAAGGTCACTTTTTGGTGTATTCCAATTTTAATTTGAAATGTTGGGAAGAAAACAGGCAGGGTGGTGCCTTGTCATCTCTAGTAACCTCTTGGCAGCTGCCTGATGTCAGTGCTGTGTGGAGCAAAGTGTGCCTGAACCACCGACCAGGTGTTTCCATCTCCACATCCCAGCGTTGTGCAGTGCCCCAGGTGGAGGTCAGATGTGGATTAATTGTCAGACCAATGGCAAGATGAGGGAATGAGGCATCAGAAACTTTTTATACATGTAGTACATGGGCTGCCCTGCATACCTCATAAAATCATGAAGAAAATTAAATCATATCAGTACAGCACCTTGTGTTTGCACTTTGGGTTCCACTAGTAGGGCATATGCAGAAAAAAAAAGTGCAATGTTTAATCTTCTTTTACTTGTTACTTAATTTTGCATGCAAATGTACAATGCAATACAGCAAATATTAAATATATATACTAAACCACATGAATTCAAACCCCCATTTATTTTATCAATTGCTTAAGCTCATTTGATCATAAGGGACAGGGAGACCAAACAGCTATAAAAGAGCTCCATTTTCTATCAACTGAACCAAATCCTCCTTTGATCTGTTAATCCCAAGTTTATAAGGTTAGGAGATAAGCAAGCGTAACTAAATTCCTTTTTCTTTTTGTCCACCTAATAGTCTATGAAGCAAAGCAAACATAATAAGCTTCTTTGCTGCTTTTCAGCCTCCTCTTGCTGAATAATTCAAAAAGTGCATTACAGGTTTTATGAGTACAACTGTACACACAAGCAATGTTCCATGATTTTTTTGCATGCCTCAAATTTGCATAGATTATATTTTTATTTTGCATTTCTGACACAGAAGCTGACTGCCTACTCGTTCTTGGCTTTTTATTAGGTCTTTGATGCTTGCTGGAGGAGAAGGCCTCTTTTGTCTCTGATAGCCTTAAGGCAGATCTAGGTTAGCAAGAAAGCCAGAGGTTTCAGGCTTGTTAAATGTCACAGTAATGGCTGTCTTTACGCATTGAAATACCAGCCTTCTTCTTTATAGGAAAATGAATCACATTACCACCAAGGGAAGGAAAGCCTTTGTTGGAGGAGACTGCTAGTCTGCTGCTTAAGAAGGGGATTTAATTTTCCCCTCCAGGCTTTTTGGCCAGCCCACTACAGTTGCCCTTGTGGAACTCTGATATCATAGCATGTGAAGGATAGCAAACAAGAAAGAGCAATTAGCCATTAATCATACTCATTTTGCATTGGATGGACAGACTATTTAAAATACTGTGTGTATTCAGTACATGAGCAAGAATAGCCTGTGTGGACAAAGCATGAATACATAGGGGTTTTTTCCTGCATTTTGGCAAAGCATATCTTGTTTAATTTTTATTCAGTGTCACTGAGCTGGTGTTATGCATAGTATTTTTTATTAAACCCTTCTCATAAGTTCTAGTGCACAGAGAATTCAATTTAAGATTTTCATTGCCTACAAAGTGCTTGTTTTTAATTTCTCATAAATTGGGTGGATTACTTTAAATAAAAGTGAAAGAACTGCATACTAATTCTGCAAACAGAAAAAAATTGATCAATTGTTTATAATGTTTAATATTTATGGGTTTATCTGTTTCATAAAATAAAGAATAATTGATTAAATTACTATGTTTTTGCATATATAATTACATGTTTTTCTAGATAAACTCTATGTAATTACATTAGAATATAAGGAATGGAACTTTATTGAACTAAATGAAAGTGTATATGTATTGAGTATTATGTCAAATACTATTTTGAATTAAAGGAGGGTTTTATTCATTAAATAACAGAATTAACATGTGTGCTGAGGATGTGTTAGAAAAAGTAAGTTTGTCAAAACCTTTTGCATTCAAGACCAATCTGCTAAAAAAAGAAAATACTATTGGTAGGCTGGGAATTGACCCGATTACTTCTAGTTCCCAGGACCTTTAAGTTCCTTGGACTAGTAGGTCTTGTGCTTCTATTCAAAACTGTTATTTTTATGAGAAATGAGGAAAGTAAGTTAATTATTCTGCTTTTCCAGTCATATACCTCTTGATGAGTTTGTCATTGAAGTGGAGTAGTTACTTTATCTGAAAATAGAAAGAAATAAAGCATCTGTTGTTTGTCTAGGGAAATGGCTTCATTTGAATGCTGACCCAGGTACTTTGATCCAAACAATATCCTTTGCTTTCTGAGCTGCTGCAGTGGTGTTTGACTTTTTGGACTTGATTTATGAACTTTTCTGAGATTCACCCTGTAGAGCTGAAAAAAATTCTTATAAGAGACAAAAAGTGTCAGTGCTTATATGTCCTACACTCTTATCAATCTGCATCCTTCTGCTTTCCAAAAACTGTCCAGAGCCTCTCTGCTCCTTTGTCACTGAGAAGAATGTGGTCTTCTCGTGTTTGTACCTGTGTTGGGAAAGAAGCTTCTGTGTGACTTTTGTGTTCACATTTTCTTGGTGAGGAAAGCAAGAGATCACAATAGTATTTTCAATTATTTACAATGCTATTCCTTGACCTCACACAAGAGTCATGCAATATCTGTCTTAATTGGTATAGATTTGACAGTCATATGGTTAAGATTTTTGAGATTCAGAGAATTATTTCCTAACTCTCCTGCTGTGCTCCTGGGTGATCTTTGGCAAGTCAATGTATTGGTTCCCTAATTTTAACAAAAAGGTTAATGACTTCTTAATCTCCATGGCATGAAGTTTTCTAGATACACCATGAAAGAAGTAGATTTAAAGAGAAATTTAAGTGAATTTAAGGGGCAACATTGTTTTCCACATGAAAACTTTAGTACTCTTATACTATGTTCTCCAAACACAAAGGCTACAGTTTTGGTAGAAAAGAAAGCAGAAGTTTGGTCTATTTTAAGATGATTCCAAAAACATTTTTTAGTTTTATGTTAACTTTCTGTTAATTTTTTTTAATATTGGTGATGGGAAAGTGTTGACCCAGATTAATAGATAATTTTGAAGAACACTCCAGCCTACCAATAACGAATGTGTGAAGTCTTTTCATTATTTCCGCTTCATAGTTCCAGAGCTGTTAACAAAATACTATTTTTGTATAAGGTTTGGAGAGTGAGATGGGAGGTGGATTATTTGAGGAAATGTTTTCTTATCACTAAAATACACAGTACTAAATGATTGCACATATAGGGAAAAAATTATTAGCTAATTAGAAGTTAATAGCTGTATCAGCCTCTAATCATGCAGCTACAAAAGGTGTAATATCAGCTCCCAAATACTCACATGGGGCAGTTCTTTTTAGAATACTGAGCTTGTTAAGTAAACCTGTCTCTCTTATAATAATAGCCCTGGGATAATGATGGTATTAAGGTGATCAGCAGGATCAGGATCAGCAACCATAAAGTACAAGTGAAACACAGTGAAATAATCTGTCCTTGCATAGAATTTATTGAATTAAAAAAACAAACAAAACAACAAATAAAGGGGAAACCAACTGTCATACTTGTTCATTTTTAATATGGTAGAAAACTAATACTAGTGTTAAAAAAACCACAATTAAAAATAAGTAGTGTTTATTTTATTTGCTTTCAATTCAAACTTAGACAACAGCTATCTGACAGGGAATTGAAATAATAAAAAATAATAATGTAAAAGGATATTGTGAATTATTTTTCTGTAAGAGTTTTTGCTGAATATTAGTTGTTTGCATGAAAGTGTACAACCCTTCACCTACTCTGAAAAATTGCTCATCTATAGCAATTGCATGTAATTGAAGAATATGGGTGCTGAATAGCTGTCATGTTATTTAATTTGGACAATGAAAAAGATCCAAACATTTAGCTTTTAGAGTAGAGAATAAAATATTACATAGTTGCTATGAAATGCTGTAGGGTGCATCAGGTTTGGGGCTTGCTGGTTTTGACCATGTATTTTTTAATAATGTATCCCCACGTTCTCGTATTGAAGAATAAGGAGTGATATTTAAAGCAGCATTCAAATGGTTGATACTTGTAATATAGTAGAAAATATCTGGTTAAAATGAGCTTCAAATCTTGTATGGATCACAAAGCAGAAAATCTGGTATCTGCAATATGTCCCACATACAGAGAGACATACATGTCTCTCTAAATATCAGATGACCTATTTTAGGCATGCTTTAGTTCCATAGTTTAGATAAAGGTCTTGGGATGCTCTTATGCAGTTGGATCGTTGTGCTTGAACCTAAGAATGCCAACAAAGCTCTATAAATATGAAAAGGCTTTACAAATGCTGTACATGGTATATATAGTATGTTCATATTTCTTATTTATAACGATTTCAACTTTAAGGCTAAAATTCATATTCATGCCTAGAAAAACTGAATTTGGGGCCATCAATACAACGAGTTTTGTTGTTGTTTTTTGGGGTTTTTTTAAACTTTCAGTCCACCTTTTTCAGTTTTTGACTGATAATTTTTTCATAATTTGACTGATAAATATGCCCTGACTTTGGCTCTAGTGAATCTACTGTTTCTTTGTCTTCCCAGAGAGCTCCCAGTCCCTCGCTTTTACATTTATCATCTTTATAGCTGTATGAGGTATGGCGAGTTGTACTTCTTGGGCAGAGTGAAGAAACAGTGAGACCTCACTGCCAAAGACACACAGGACATCTGTGACAGAAGGGTGAAAGCACTTCCAAAACACCATGCCTTACCTATGAGAATGTCTCTCTTCCCCTTTGTAAGAGGATTTTCTACTCTTTCTAAATCAAGTGGTGAGGATCAAGTGGATATTATGGAGTATTCTCCTATAAACAGTCAAGTTCAAGCTCAGCTTTGCCTTGTTCAGAAGCTGGAAAGATCCATCTTTGTCTCACAGGAGTTCCCTGCAGTGGAGGAATCATTGGGAGTTCAGTGTATTAGGGCCCATGTCGGCTACCAGTACTGAGGTGAAGAGGGGAGCAGGGGAGGGTATTTTCACTCCTCTTCCTCCTAAAATGCTGCAGGTAAAAGCAAGGTAGGAAATATTCTCTGTGTCAAAAAAAGGAACCCCAGGAAATTCTTTGATGAAAAGAGTCAGGACTGTGAAGTGTAAATACTCAGCCAAGCCCTTCCAGTGTACTTCCCATTGGATACAATCTGTTCAGATATGAGAGACACATCCTGGAAAGAGTTGTCCTTCAACAGAACTGAAAGATATATTCCAACAACCCCTTTGTGTACCTCCCTGCCCCTCTGTCTTCTCCTGCAGTATGCAAATCTTTTTTTTCTCCCTTTTCTGGCACAGCTTGATATATGATTGGTTCTCTCTTTCAACGCAAATGAGTGTAGATAGATTTTTCTATTTATATTCGATATCTATGCCTTGGTTCTCAAATATAGAGGGAAAACAATATAGTTCTGCCTGTAGGAGGTTGAATTTGTAAATATATATTACTTTGGAAATACAATGAGAGATAATAAAATATTCAAAAAGCAGCCTGCTCTTGTGGGATATTATTCTGCACAGCCAGGGAGCAGATTAATGACACTACACAGGAAAAAAAAATAAGATATGCACAATAAAATATGGATTGGAGTAGCAATGTGGAAACTAAAATTCCAGTCCTGGCAGCCTGTGAAACATATGTGTTTTTACAAAGTTTATCAGCTTTAAATAGCAACACTTAAAAGAGGTCATTATTTAATTGGCAGATGTGGAATTTTATACCCCAGGCAGCTAACCACAAGTAAAAAGAATTGAAAAGGTATGAATGGGATCATCCTCCTGAACAAGAATTAGGGTTGGTAAGTAAATCTTGGGCAAATTTTGAAGGTGTATTTTTATTTTTTTCAGGAGTGTTCTGTGAAATGTACTTCCAAGAGGCTTTGCAGGTAGCAAAAATATTGTTCTATTTGTATTAATTTCTATTTCATTTTATAGTACAGAACCCAAGCTGCAATCTTTAAGTATGTTCGGGTGGAAGGAGGTAGGAGAGAGGTGTCAGAAGTGATTCTATTTTGCTGGTCCCCAGCCACATGCCTGGGACATGGCACTACTCTGTGGTGAACCCATGGGTTCTGTTTGCCAGCTGGCTACTGACCCCTTGGACTGGGGCCACCTTACCTTGGATTCATACAGGATGTCAGAGGTATTTTAAAGATGGGAGTGTGTTGTTGTATCTTAAGTACTTGTGCAGTTGGGATGAAATTTGTCATGGGACTCCCCTTCCGGAGTCTTCACCCCAATTTGCCTTTTAACATTACAGGTGACAAGAGTTAAAATTTGCAATAGTCTTTTGCAAACGTCTGTGTTCTTTAGGCAGTTCTACTA
>QWTY01010679.1:0-11253 GCA_008033365.1 Pseudorectes ferrugineus | reverse complement strand
TGCAGCAATTGCCAAGTAGTGTAATTTAAAAGTACCTTAAACAAAACATGCAGAAGGGAGCAAATAAACTTTGAATTATGTGAGTTGAAAGCTAAGTGTCCTAGAGTGAAAGCAATCTGAGTACTCTCCATGCATGCCCTTTATCACCTGTGTGCCCAACTTCTTCAACTTGCATAAATTAGAACTCTACTGGGAAAATAAAGCAAACATCTCTTTGCTTGAAGTGCCTTATTTTGAAACATACTTTTAATCTCTCTACCTTGAAGAAGTAGCATTTATTATACTTCAAAAGGCCATAATAGGTTAGTACAACTTTGCAGTACAACTGGGAACTACCATAGAAATTTCAAACTACATGTTATCTAATGCTATAAGCACTCCTTTCACACTTCGTCAGAGGGACACATCATGAGATGTTCTGATTGCCTAAATTTCACAGAAGTGTACATTTCTTATTGGCCTAATCCAGACCTTTAAAGGCATCCTGTAAGCACTTGGTTCGTTGTCACAGCTGGAATGAAAGTTATCTGCACATGGTCCCTGGCATAGGAACAGCATGATTCACAGGAAATTGAAATGGTGTAAAGAAACCTCCAATCTGACAGCCTTCCAGAAAAGCCACTGCCTACCTTTATTCTTGAAATGTACCATCTTTACACAAATCAATCACTTGGTCAGGAGATCAGCAGATTTAATTGTTTCAATGGCAATCAAGAAATCCAGATAAAAACTAGCAAGCTAGCCAGGCTGTTTGGAAACACATACAGATATCATTGGAACTCAGAAAGCAGCAAGATTTCAAACACTGAATACAAAAGTTTCAGGATACTTTCCATTAGTGTGAAAAGTCCATGAGACACTTGCACTGCTGTTGTGAGCACGTTGTAGCCACAGGCCTGGGCCTCAAAGTTGCAATCCACTTCTCAAAGTTCCTGATATCTCAGTCTGAGTTTCTATGTTGCGTAGTAAGTGTGCAGTGTTAGTTACTGTGCATGAATTATGAAGGCAGACATCATGAGTATAATTATAAATTCAGGATATGTGAACAAATGAGTTTTGAAATGGGAGAATGCTGATTGGCAACAATAAGAGATGTTAGTGTTCTGTGTGGGCAAAAACATGGCAAGAGCACATGCAAATAAAGACATTGCAATATCTTCATTTTTAGGTATGTCCTCTCACAATTCCTGCCTTGCACATTATGTAACGCTAGCATGTTATTGTAATTTCCTTCTATTCCCAGTGGCATTACATGGTAACGCAGTCATGAGAAAAAAGAAAATCATGTGTAGACACAGCTGAGGAGAGCAATATCAGAACTGTACATTAATCAGCAGAATTTGGAAAGCTTCCCAATAAAATGAAAAGTGAACTCTGGCCTTTCAAGAGCTCACAGATAAAACAGTCTGGATATTAGGTGGATTTGTGATAAAGAAATGGTTATGTTGAAATAATGTAACTATACATGTTCAAGTAGCATTACTAACTCACTAATATTCTGAAATGCCATGTTTAAAATACAGCCTCTCAAAATACTGTGAGACTACAGGATGTAAAGAGCATGAAGGGAACTTACTGTCCATTCTTTAATTTGCTTGCTACGAGCATCCTTTCTATTGCTTAAGGGTCTGTAAACATAAAGGCCTGAATTGTGTGCTGTAGGGTCAGCTCTTTCCAAATCATGGTTTTACAACCTGTAAGGCAGCCAGTAAACTTGTTTGAGGATGTCCGTGGTAGAGAAGAGATTGGGTTTTTTTAATGCCCATAATTGTCACTTCTTTATAGCAACAAGTATAATTATTTACAGCAGAAGGGTCAATTTCTGTTTCATTGAGGGAATAGTGCAGTAATTGCTTACGCTATAAAAATGCTGTAATTCTTTTTTGTTATGCAGTAGAACTTGTCCTTGGATTTTTTAGTGTGACTTGAGCTAAAATTTATGGTACCTTTTGCCTGGACATGCGTGGTGCAGCTTCACATGTCCTGTTAGCTTATTCAGAAATTTCCATGGTCCTTTTACTGTGACTTCTCACATAGTCTCTGGGTAAAATGAGTATTGATCCTTGATTTCTTTAAGTACTAATTTGTGTCACTGAGAACTCGGCACTTAAGGACATCTGTCATTTAGCAATTAATAGAAATTAATCCATAATAAATAAAACAAGCTAGAGCAATTCGAGAATAAAAGAGAAAATAGATTATTCCATATCTCTGAAGAGATTATATTTCAGTTTCATAACTCACTAATACTTTCTCACGGATTTGGGTTATAATTAACAACTTGAAAATTTGCTGCACTTTTAGGAGGCTCTGCTCTTTTTTTTTTTTTTTTTAACCTTCCTTCTACATGCTGGCCTTAAGTGGGTTGCAGTGGAGACCATATCTTTGCAAAATTCCTATGGATAGTCTTCTCTGCATTGCTTACCTCTCATTCTGACAGCATGATAGTCCAGTTCATCTGTACTTGTTCTTTGTTAAGATCCTTTCGAACACTGGGTTTTTACAATCTCCTTCATGAAAGCCAAAGTCCAGCAACAATTCAACCAGTAAATCATTAACTCTTGGAACTCACACCTGTTTTGCTGGCTCTGGACTGCCAACATAAGTCAGAATTGATAAAACATGTTTTTCTTAAATCTACTTGCTAAAATGAACAGCCCAGTCTCTGAGTATGCAAGGAACAGAATGGGGTCATTTTTTCATGATCCCTTTCAAGGGAATGGCTACTCAGTGCTCAGGTTAACATACTTGAGCTCAGACCTTAGGTGTGCATGTTTACCAGTGAAATTTGTATGCCCACAGGCTAAAACCAGTCCGTATTCATACTGCAGAACTCCCAGGCACTGGGACCCCTTAACAGATTGCCATTTGGGAATGGGCCCTGATTCATGTCTAGGAATTTTGGGGAGAGTGGTAGCTGGCTGGTGCTACAGCCCTGCTGGGGACCTTTCCAGTGATTTAACAGGGAGGACAGTGTTGCATAAACAGCTTAGATGGATTTTAAGCAGCTCGGTTTTAGAAAGTCTGAGCCCCCAGCCTGTTCTCAAGTATCATTATGTTTCCAATAAAGCAGCAGAAACCTCTAAGTAGAAGTACAAAATTCCTGAAGCTCCTCTTAGGCAAACAAGAGACCCGAAGTTCATGTTCTTTTCTCACTGGACTTTCAATGTGTTATAATTTAGATGGTATTTAAATAAAAACAGAAATAAGGGACAGAATAAAGAAAGTGTCCATTTGATTAGACAAGTTTCTTCATGTATACTCTCCTGGCTCTCTGATTTTTCTTGTATTTGTGTTTCCATGCTAGGCCAGCCTCAGCAGGAGACCACAGTAATGCTGTACAGATGGTTGGGGTGTGGGAGCAGTGTGGTGAAAGCCTCTCAAGTTGAAAACAGTATTTAACCCCAGCCTCCAGTTTCTCAAAACCTGCTGGAGTTGTTAGATTATTGTGGAAAAAGCTGGTAGGACTGTCACATCTCTCATGAGAGAGCTCACACATTTGTATCTTAAGCAGATGTAGACCTATACAGTAAAACCCTAAATAAAGTGCCTTTTAGGCCTTTAAATGTAAGCATCTATTTCTGGCTGAGTTTAGTAAGTTCCTCAATTAGGGCCATTGATCATCCCATAGAGACAGTATGAGAGGTACAATCCTACCTTCATGTCAGAGTAGCCCTCTGGAGTTGTAAAGAGATATGTTTCTCCCACTGAGTGTGTAGGGGGCTCAAATGCCTTTCTGGGTGCTTGCCTTGAGAGAAAGAGGTGTTTAATGTAAGGAGCACAGTGAAAGAATTATGAACATCACTGGAGATTACTGCATTGCATGATTTTTGAAGAAGTACTCAGTTTAAACATACCCAAGTTCAAATGCAGAACAACCAGAACACGCCTTGAAAATGTAGGAAAGACGTGCTGTTGCTCTGTGCTTACTGAAGTGTGCCAGGGATTTGTTTTCATTTTACTGTGTGCTGTGGAAGGATTGAAGGGGGAGTATGTGAGCCAGCTACGTTTCCCCCAGTGGTTGTTGAACAGGATTATGTGGGGATATACTTTGTGGAGACATTTTAAAGTAATTTTCTGACAGTGTGCATCACAGTACGTGTATGTTAGTTTGTAGCCACAGTGCTGAGTGACCCATTCTAAATTCCTGTAAAACTGTGGGTAGGAATTGTCAGGCACATATAACCTATTGCTGTCTCTGGGACCTTTCACTGTTGACCTTAATGTGCGTTATATGTGCACTTCCCATATCCTTGTTCATGTGAAATTAGATTTTCCACTGTAGCTTATCATCTTACCTCAGTTCTTTTGTTTTTGTGAAGGTTTGAATCCCATCAGTATTTTTACTCTTGAGTTCTAGATGCCGAAGTGAGGTGTCCCAAGTGAAAAGTACGGTGTCACTTCTGGTCTTCGTTCACCCGTTTGACTAAATGAGCACTCAAGTCAGTCTTGTAGGTCGTACTGGAAGCCCTGTCTGCTTGGGCCCTGTTAGTGCTGAAGCCTTGGCAATGTTGCACATCAGTCTTTCTGTTCTCTAGCTATGCCACATACTTTACAATTTTTGTGGTCCTCAAGATTCAGTTCATTTTCTTTTGTAAGTATTTAAATTAACTGTGTATTTTTAAGTGGTTCATAAGAGCTCTAAAACAGAGACTGTGATGTAAGTACACGTTCACTGTGCTGTATAGTGAAGTACTGAATTATCAGCTGAGAGGTGACTCAATGACATTCTGCATTTTGTTTATAGATCTAAAATATAGAAATAACACATTTTAATCCATTTGACAGTAATCCTGCCTGTAGCATTGGATTGGAGCGTTGCACACAAAATACTGAACAGCCTTCAGGATGAGATGCAAAGTTTGCCTTTTATGAGCTAATAACAAGGATGCATGTTGTAAGATAGAGGCTCATTTTTGGAAGTAACAGAGGAGAAGAAAGCGTGTATGGATGGCTTACAGTATGACTGATCATCAAAACACAGCATGACTGTGAAATAGGCAAATAGACTGTACTCCGCAGGTGGGGCTTGCAGCAAAGGTGACAAGCTATGAACACCATTGTACAAGACACTGGCAGGACCTCATGTGAACTCCTATGCCTTGTTCTGATCTACCAAGAAATACCAATGCACTACAGCAGTGGAGTGTTTTGGTGTAAATGATCACAGAAAACCTGTATTACATATGTAGGAACCAAGAGAACTCTCCTTGGTTTTTAGCTAGCCAGTTGAGGCCAAGAGAAGAAATGGTTATTTTCTAAAAATGGATCAGAGGAATAAACTTCAGAGGGGAAGGAGAGCAATTTCAGTTTAGAGAACGTATATATAAACAGCTCAAATATAAATTCTCTACACAGTGGTGAATTCGAAGAGGTATATACATCTGTCAGGAAGGTGGTGCTAGTTAAAGTCACACAGCACTGTGGTGCCAAAAGTACGTTTTTAAGTTTTCTGTACATGACAACCCCCAACAGAGCAAAAACTTCTGTCAAGATTCTCACATGGATCAGAGTTGTCTAAGTGACAAGGAGCAAAAAGTCAACGGGATTTTTCTAATAATTTGGGTTGCGACACAGTAGTAATCAGTACCACTGTAATGGGCTTTTCTGTAGATTCTTTGACAATGGTGCATTTCCATACTGCTGTTGACCTTAGGAATTTTTCTTCAGTATTGTGAATTTTGAGCAAGCTTGTATGACCCCTTTATTCACTAGCAAACACTAAATGGCTGCATTAAAAAAAATTTTGGTGTTAATGCTTAAATGTATGGCAGGACTGTGATTTCCAGAACAAAGTAATTTGGGGCAATTCCTAACTCTCAGTATAAATAATATTTGATTGAACCATTCCGAACCATTGAACTAAAAAACTAAAAACTAAAGCATTTTGATCACACATTGCAAGCAAACAAATAAATGCTTTTATTTGATACCAATTAATGTTAAAGGAAACAAAAGGATAAAGAGAAGTGCTACATGGAAAGAGGAAGAAAAGCTATAGATGCACTCCAAGTGAAACACTGTCATTCCCCAGACTTGATGCTGAAGGAGTATTCATTTTACTGAATATTAACATGAAAACTTTCTGTTACACTGTTCGTTTAAGTAGGAAAGGAAATCTCTGGCATTTACAACAAGCATCATGACTCTAAAGCATTGCTAAGTAAAAGCTAATCTGCTCAACTGGATTACATTAAATGACACAAAGAAACATTAGAGTCACTTACTGGGCTCTACAACTGAAAGCAGCAACTCTTTAGTCAGGAGAAGTGTAAATGCCTCAGCCTAAAACAGCCTCAGAGAGCGGTAGGATAGATGTGTAAGGCATTATAAAAATGTTGAATTTAGGGAGAAAGTACCATGGGGAAATCAGATGAGGACAGATGAATTAACTGCATTCTCACATCTAGAGTTGAAGCTGTTTTCAAGATTAGCCTCGTAGGGTAGTAGAAGCACAAGGCCAAAATCTCATCTGTATTTAACAGTTGTGCTAATCCTGAACTGTGCAGAATCTTTTATCTACAGCCAGATTTCCTGTGGGAAGAGCTGTACAATGTCAGGCTGCCAAGGTTTCTATGCCACCTAATCCTACCAAAGTCATTTCCAGTGCAGGGAGGAGGAAGAGTTATACCTTCACTGACAGAATAGAAGGTCAGCCTTGTATTTGTCCACAGAAGTCCTGAAAAACTGGGGACGATGCCACAAAAACTGACTTGTTTTCTGTGTCTGCCTGCATCATTCTGCACTGCTGATTAAAGTGCCCTGCAGAGCCTTTTTGTAGGGAAGAAAGAATGAAAATGAACACAGTAATCTCCGTTTCCAAATTGCTGGACCGGAACCCACTGCATTTAAGTTGTGGAAAGAGACGATAGCATTGAGAGGCGAGAATTTTGTTGTGGTTATTTTTGCTGTGGTCTTGCTCTCCTACAGCAGAGCCGGCAGGAGAAAATGTGCCTGTGCCTTGGGTGCTTAAGTGATAACGCTGGCTTCTGCAGTTGCATCTGAAGCACAGGCACGTCCTGCTTTCCACCAATTTTCCCATGAAAACAAACCATCTGGCAGGAGAAAATGGACAAATGAGACCACATCTTAAATGACTGTAGTGGATCTGTTGGAGCTAGTCTCTCCGTGCTCCATGTTGTCTCCCCTCATTGAATAGATTAGAAACTTCATATCCACTGTGAGTGCTTTAATGAGCAGTAAACAGTTTTCAAGCTTTGAATCAAAAAACCTGTTGAAATTGGCTTGTGTATTCAGTCAGCTGCCTCAGCAAATATTTTTCTTCCTGTGCTGTACACAAACCAGCAGATTGCGGACATCCTTGAATAAAGGCAGAAAATAAGCATTCTCCCTCTACTTATAAACTGCTCATTTTAACACATCTATTTTCTTAATTCCCCAGCTTAATTCAGTAGTGAATTTCCAGTGCACAGCTTTGTAGAAGATGTAGGATATGTTTAGTGTTAACAGTGTTATTAATACAATAGCTGATCTCCTGCTCTAAATCCTACTTCTTAATTTCTGTGTAATATCCAGGCTCCTTGATCAGTTTGCACGTGCATATTAATTTACATTCATAAATAAAAGCTGTGCAACTGGCCATGCCCATGAACATTGGTGTATTTGCAGACTGCCCACACCTCATGGACACCCTTCAGGGCATAGTTAGAGCATTGCAGTAGTTGGTTGTTTACTAGAAAATATTAGAGTATCACTGACTCGTCATCTTGTAATCAGTTTTTCTTAATAGAATTATTTTTTTAATTTATAAACCCCTGAAGATATTGCAGTTTATGTGCAGATCTTATTGTCGTGATTTTAAATCCATAAGCTATATGTTTTTCTTACCTTTTGCAAACTGCATTTTCCAGAAGTTTGTGAAGAACAGAATGAAAACTGCTGCTCTAGGAGGCATCATCACACATAATATGCATAAATTGGGAGTTGAACACAAGAGACTGAGCAATAGCATATCTTTATCATTTATGTATGGATTTAGATCTGAGGAAATGTTCCTATTCCTTAAGAACATCATATTGTTTCTCAAAGTATTTTCTTCATTGCTCTTATAATTTAACTTTGTGTAGCTACTGATCTTCTTCATGGCTATTGAGGAAGAAATCTCTTGCTTGTGAGTGGCCCTGGATTTCTTTGAAAGTAGAAATTACTCAGGCAGGTTCTTGCATGAAGACTGTTGCTTTTTTCTGTTACTCCATTCCTTTTATTCCAGTAGAGTATTTTATTGTATTGTATCCAGCTACCCTGAAGACTCTAGAATGAAAACAACATCGTATAGTACTTATTTTAAAAGACATGCTTGAATCTCAAAATTATTTAGTGGAAATGACATAGCACATTCATCTCATATAGACTTAAAGAACTAGGATTGTCTCTGTTAGGTGGAAATTGACCTTCCCGTTTTCTTGAGAATCCAAGTAAACTGGTCAGTCAGACCTTGCTAGATGTATTTTCTACATAATTTGTGAAGACTGAGTAACAGCATTGCATCATATTCTATCATAAGAAAAATACCTAGTTTGTTTCTTCTTTGCACCCTGCCTCATATAGCAGGGTGGAACCAGCTGGAATTTGATGGTTTGGGTGCCATCAACAACTTTGCTGGAGCTGAAAGTGTGTTGTAATGAATCCTTGCATTCCAGTCATAAGCAATTTTCAAGCAGTAGTGAGCTGTCTGAGTATCAGAAAGTCAGGCATACACTTTGAGAAGTGATACTTCTGATTCTGATAAGATAGGCTGTGTGATCTCCCAGATTGTTGCATATTGGTTTGCATGTGTTCAGACTCCTGGAATTTTCTTTTGTATCTTCCTCATTGGTGTGTACTTCAGTACCATTGTGCATCAGCATTTTCTTTCTCTGTGACAGATTGAAAAGAAAGGATCAGTCAGCCCTGGCATGGCTTTCCATTTTGAATATTTCCTTCAGATCCCCTCTAACTTCGTTCTTTTTTAGACTAAATTATTTTAGACAGTTTTGCTTTCTTTAATTTCTTTTAAACTGTGACAAGACTTTACTCCTTTTTCCATGCTTTCCTGTTGTTTTGTAAATTGGCCTTGGCAACCTGAAAACTGGTGAGTTAAATGGTGTAATATTGGCTTATAAAACTGCTTTGCTTGCTGTACCAAGATACTTTTATCTTGTACTTATGAACTTATCATTTTTCTGTGTTCTTCTTAAAAAGAAATTAAGCAAAGAACATAAAGCTGATTAAGAAGCTTTGAAATGGTCTTTGGATTGTTCCAAGTATCATAAATGTAAATTCATTGGAAGTCTGTTTTCTGGCTTGGTACCAAAATATATTGCCATAGTTTCAGCAAAATTTGTTGAAATAGAAAACAATGTTAATAGGGAACACAGTTCCTCAGACAATGAGAATTTTATTTTATGATCCAATGGCACATTTTAGCCTGCAGTAATAGATAAGATTTCTTAGTTCTTATTATTCCCTACTAAGCATAGGATTTCAGGGTCATATTATTTGATTTGGACTAACTTTGGATCATAGTTGTTCTTGTTTGCAATCTGGTCACATTTTCTTAAGTCTTTGGTAATGCATCTGGCTTCACACTCAGGTAAATCAAACAGATGAACAAAAATGTATGTATTAAGAAGTCTTAGAATAATTTACATTCCACTGCTGGTATTTTTTGAAAAACAAACAGACTAAAAAAGAGGCTTTCTCAGATGGTATAACCATATCTGCTACAGTTTGGTTCTGAGAAACTGGCAGTCTGACTGAAATGAAGACTTCTAGAATAAACTGCTAATTCTTGCTGCCATATATGATGATCATTTTGCATACTATATATGATATCTAACCTTTAATTACAATTGCTGTGTCCCTGTGCTTGTTACAAATTTCTAATTACTAAATTGCAGTGACATCAAAGAAAAAAATACTCAGAGAAAGAAATCTTTAAATTAGTTAAGTAAAAAAAAATCAGCAGCAAAAGTCTTTCATCTTGACCTAATTTACTTGAAATTCTGTGCCTGATGTGAAGATTAATAACAGGTGGCCTTTTAGGGAGCACTCAGCTTGAGTCTAATGTTCTAGTTGTTCTTTTATTATCCTAAACATCTATAACTAAAGGATTTTTTCACCGTGCCCTTTGTTCACGGTATGGGACTGTAATTGAGTTCATATTTCTCTCACAACCTTTCAGCTGTAATTAATATTTTATTATATCAGATTTTATCACTAAATAGCCTAGCAGCAGGGTATTGAGCCACACGCACGCTCCCACACATGCATACACACACAAAAGCCATAGTGACTTATTGATGCCAAGCAAGTTCCATGTAATGAGTTATGGTTGAGAGAATACAAAATAAATGCATGGTACCCAGCTAATATTCCAAAGCAATTTAGAACTGATCTTATCTTGATCAAACCAGGACAAAGAGAAATTAAAGTTACAAGACTGAAATATTCAGTGTTGTGTTATTATATCAGACGTGGCATCTAACAAAAATGGTCTGTGCAAGACCAGCTATTAACTGTTTTCATTATTGTATTTTATGAGCAAGACCAGTTTAGGTCATACACTCTTCGTACTAAGTTACACACTGTCCTCTGAGTTCTGCTAAGCACAAACACCTCCACAGCATGACAAATGCAAAAATCTGAACATCTAAGTTGATTTGCTATTTGTCCTTTAAACTGGAATAAACCAAAATGATTTCTTTGCACTACAGTGCATACCAAGGGGATGGTGGGTGTTACTCTAAGCTACTGTGATGGAAATAAGGTGTTTTTAATACAAATTTTGAAGGATGGAGAAAGTCTTATCATACAAATATCTGTAAACAAGATTGGAGAGAAATGTTTCATAAACCTAGATAACTTTGATGATCAGTGGTTTTCATTATAAAAGCTTCCCACATAACTTGTGACTAACTGGCATCCCTGTTCTCAGCAGGATTTTACATGGAAGTCTCCGCCCCCCTCTGCCTCTCCCTCTCTGTCTCTCCCTTTTTTCCTCTGCATCCCTCTCTCTCCCCACCTCCCTCTTGCCCTCTTCGCCCTCTTCGTCCTTCCCTCATTGCTTTGAATAGGCAATTGCTGGAAGAAAGTACTCAAATTAAGAACAGACCACTGGCACTATAGTATAGAACAAGCTCTATACTTGAAATGGTCTGTTCGTTGTTTGATAACAGCAGAAATAGCCTCTTGAAATCTATACCTGCAACTTTCTTTTTAAATTATTTTTAGTTGTTTGTTCACAACCAAGTC
>QWTY01010678.1:0-19546 GCA_008033365.1 Pseudorectes ferrugineus | reverse complement strand
TCTTTATCTTATCTTTATCTTTTTTATCCTTTTCTTCTTCTTTTTCAAATTTAGTAGTATAAACAGCATTGACATAATTTTGTAGCAAGTATTTCATGTGTTCAAGGACAAATTTTGAGGTGAAGGTCTCCCTGTGGGACACAACTCAATTATGCATCAGTTTTACTTGCAATTCCTACATTACTTGTAGTTCCTAATTTTCTGTTTCACTTGTAATTATTAAGTTTCTGTTTCAATATACCTGCAAGCTAGACAACACTTTTCTTCTTTTGTCTGACTACATAGTTTATTCCCATGTGCTTTTTTTCTTTTAAACTGCACATTTTTTTTTATTGTATACCAGGATTTAGAGACTGTTAGACCCCCAACACCCCAGGAAGTGATAGTGGATGCAACAGTTTCACTAGGGGATTGCACAGTAGCATCCAGAGAAAATATGGTTAGACTCCAAGCTGCTGTTACGGCTAAAGCATGAGGGTAGTACTGAAGAGGAAGAGAAGTTTTTATCAGACTATGAAAAGCCACAAGATGTCAGTTGGCTCACTATTCTATAACCCAGAGTTTCTCAATATATCCTTCTAGGTAAAAGAGTGTGAAATATTTTGGGCAAGAAAGGCTGTCATTTGTATGGCCATCATCAACATTGTCATGGGGTCTTAAACGGTAACATCCTTCTGCCAGCCTTCTAGCACATGGATATTCCCTTTCAATTCACAAGGTTTTGTATTCTAACTATTAAAACCAATAAAATAAAACTTGTTTGAACTGAATTGTATAACCATACATTTGGACTTTTTATTTTCCTTCTTATAATTAAGAAGGAAAAACAATCCTGCAGGTTGAAATTCTCATCTGACTCCAGCCACATAACAGTGAAGAGTCTGGTGTAAAATAACCACCTTAGAAATAGATGCTGAGCATTACAGGATAGTTCTACCCATCAAACCTGCAAATGACTGTGTTTTTCCTACTGGAAAAAGAATGTACTGATAAAAATAGTGTAAGCTAAATATTTTAACTTTAGACTGGAACTTGATGTGAGAAATATAATTTGCTGTCTAAAAATGCCCAGAGTATCAAAAGACCAGCTTCTCTATTACTGACTCAAAAACATTCTGCAACTGGGTTGTTACACCAATAACCTGCCAGGACTTTTTCCTGGGTTCTCTGAAATTCATAGCCATGGGTTTTCAGATTTAGAGAAAATATTTTTAGCAAGTAGTCTAATCTCCCAGATACTTCCTGATCTTGTCTCTCCATTACCAATACTGCTGTTTTATCATATACTTGGATCATTTTTTTTTTATGTTTTTCCTCCATTGGGATGAAAAGAAAAATACTACCAGAGAGTTATAGTGTGACTTTGTTGTTTGCTTTTTTCTATATATCAGTGGGCTTTGCCACTATGCTATAACCTTAAGCAATTTGTCCATTTTTACTTCTTTGCTTTTCCCTTCCATTTTCTTTCATGCTTCTGGAAGGCAGATTGTAGCTCATAGCACTTTGAACAGTACCGTAGTTCTTTGATCTGGCGCTTAGCCAGTGAATTTGCACTGCATGGTGAACTGAAGCAAACTGCAACAATCTCCTTAAGTAAATAAAATCCCAGGAGTAAAAATGAGCTCTTCTCCCATTAGGTTGAGCTTGTTGTTTAATGGGAAAACAACATCTATTTTATAACTATTTTAGGAAGTTTAATAAGATGCTCACTATAAAAGAAATAGTTCTGAAAGTATGAACATATCTGAACTGCAAGTACTTATCAGAAACTGATTCCTATTTTCTGTGTGGAACTGGTATTTCTTTCAGTGCTTCTCTCTATTATCATCCCCTCATGGAATTTCTACTTTTCTTGGATCATAAATCCATATGATTGCACAGATCATCTGGGTGCCTTGACAAGTGTGATACTGCAAAAATTGGGTTAGCCTGCATTACTTAGGCTGTTATGAAATGTATGTGAAATCTACAGATGTCTTTTAGGAGATAGCTGTGAGCAGTTCCAGTACCATAATCTTACAATCAGTTACTGAGTTTAAGGTTACTTTTAAAGGTCCTTTGGATACACTTTTTGTTGATAGACTTTTTCATATTTTTCATATATCAGGTTGTCAGTAGCTCACACTAAAATATGATGGTCTGAAAATGCAGTCCCTGAACTCAGATATAAGATTATTACTCTGAGATTGAAAGAAAAACATGACATTTTCTTTGATAACAAAGGAAAAGTCATACATTATTGGATAAATCTTGTCACAATGTCCTGCGTTAAACAGGAATTCAGAAATAAATTGTTATTGTTGTAGGGCATCATCAATGTGTTGAAATTGTAGATATTGAAGCAATTATTTTTCAAGTACAATCACAGCCAGTTTTATTTACTATTTATAAATGTGAATGGAATTATCCACTGAAATTAAATTAAAATAAAGCATTAATCTTATGAAGATCTGTATATGCTTCTGTACAAAGTGTAGAGGACCTACTTACTTAAAAGAGAGGACTGTGAAACCATCTCACTATTTTTCCAGGATACTAAAGGACATCCTAATAACTCTAGTCATTATATGCTTCCATGGATACTCAATACTCCTAAGCATATATTCATTTCACTTTCAGAAAGGTTGTCCCATAAATGGGTGACGTAAAAGGACAGTATTAAAATTTCTATATGATAGTAAACTAGGAGATGCAGAAGAAACATACAAAGGCTCAAAACTAAACAATTTGTGAAAAATCTCTGATAAGCAGAAGAACTATAAAGCTTACAAAGCTATCTTCTGGACTGTTTGCCATTTTACTATGTCTGTTTACTGTTAATTGTTCCAATATTCTAGGGAGACAGGCTGAATTGTCTTTCCATCAGAATTTCTGCTCAAGAATTTCCGCTTAGTTTATATAAACAACTGTGATAAAAAAAATCAATATATTTTTCTTTCTTTAAGTTGTAGATTTATTTCTCATGGGTATCTGTATTTCATTTTATGCTAAAATTGCATGTGGTGTATACACATGCATGTTTTTTTATATGCCAGCCAAAACTTATGTGAGTGTCTGGTAGTAGTTGGTCTTCAATGGATGAGACTCCTCAGACTTTAAGCCATGAAAAATTCAATTCAGTTCTCAAGTTTGATTTGTGTGCTACAGTCATCTTTAAAGGTTACTGAGACTTTATACACCAAGTTGTGACGTAATGTTCTACAGGCAAAATGACAGGATTAACATAGGACAAAGCAACAGCTTGTGGGCAGAAGCACAAATTCCCTTTAGTTGAATAGACATCTAACAGAATAAGCCAAAACAAAGTAAACCAGAATGTATTTGGACCCTGTGCAAATTTAAAACAAAGTTGGTTGTTCTGTTTGAGGAAAAGAAAAAAAAGTGGAGGTGGAGGGAATGCTACAAGAATCATCCTTCAAACTAAGATATCCAACTTAAATGCTGGGCTGGGAGTGAGAGGTACATCAGATGCTGGAGACATATGCCATCTCTCTGAACTACATACCAATGCAGGAAATTTGAGATACGGGATAAATCCAGATTTCTCAAAAATTATTTAGTGCAAGCTTACACAGTGATAATATTCAGTGCAAACTATACTTCACAGACCAAAATATTTTCCAGAAAACATAGGAATAATGCACTGAAAAGTTCTCCTCTGAAGTAGAGGTTTCTATTACTTGCATTTGCTCTTAACTTTGAGCTTCACTCAATTCTCTGAACAGTCAATTAAATTAAAACCTACCTTTGTATACTTCTTTAAAGTGTACCACTTTCAAACAACCTCAGAGATGTTAATTTAGAAACACAATGTCAGATATACACACACACATGTATGTATATAACGCAACAAGCTAAGCTATACTTCCTCTTGCTGTTCAACTCTGTCTAAACACATCTGCTTCAAAACATAGAGCTTACATTTAAAATCATCTTTTCTTTCAGAATTATTGAATATCTTGTCATTCTTTCATTGTGTGATATGCCATCAAGACTAATGAACTGTCATGGTTCTTTTTTATGTCACACATCGCCTCCTTTTTATTTTTGATGAATTATTTAAGCACAGTACCCAAAAATCTGATCTTTTTTTTTTTTCCAAGTTAAAATTCTTATTGTCCTCTTTTCTTTTTTAATTAAAAATACATTTGCAAGTCAAAGCTATTTGATTATCATTTCTAACCAAGCAATTAGGATACTTACTGTTCTACTGTTAGTAAACTTGAAGGAAGCAACAATAAGAAAACTATGAGCTTGATAAACATGGATTATAAACATTTGCAAATAAGAATATATGATTTGGTGGGGAGAAATGATGGTAAGAATTCCAACCAGATAACCAGAATATAAATTAACATTCTGATTTATAGATTTTTTTTTCATTATCACATTATTGTATCATAACTTCCAGTTGCAATCTAGATTATTTCCAAATCTGATGAGATGGCAATAAATCTGAAGATACACTTTCAAGAAAAAAATAGATAAGACCAGAAAATAGTGGGGGTTTTTAAATTAAAAATACAAAATCTTTGTTCCACATACAGGACAAAATTGAAGTGTGTAAAATTTCTAGATTCAAGTAAAGGCACAAATGAAATCAATATGCACTACACAGATAAAAAGAGAGAAGTGGCAACAAACATTGGATTAAGTGATTGGACTGAGACAAGTTCTCCAGAATGTTGCTTTTAGGTGACTAAATTTAACATCAGCTTAGCTAAGTACTTGAATACTTCTGTGTTTCTGGGTGTACATAAAATTATTTTAAAATTTAATTATTTATTTAATTTTATTGCAAAATTGTTGCAGAGTTAATCACAGGTGAGTTAGGTGAGTTATAAGTGGCAGCATTACAATATTGGTGAACATAAATATACAATTAGAATTCTATACCTTTCTTTCACTTGTTCCCTGATTTCCAGCAGTGATCCCCTGAAGGCACAAAAATTCAAGTTATGAATTTTTAACAACATTTCTCAGTAAAGAACAATTTTTTCTTCTTCCAGTGTATCCAGCCCACCATTTTAGTGTTCCAAGAAGTGAGTTTGGGATCATCTTTAGCAGAAATGTGAAGGCCGAGACACTTGTATATGTAGCAGATGGAAGATTTACGTTCTTGTAAACCACACCTGGTATCTCTGTTCGTGGTATCACTTCAAAAAAGTCTTGAAGGTTTCACTATTTTATTGCATAGTAAACCAAGTGAAAAAATGATTTGTTATTGTTGTGAAGTTTTATGTGAAAAACAAAAAAAAAAAGGTGTTGTTTAAATAGTGCTATTTTGTAGACTTTAAAATGGGTTGGTTGATAAGCATTATTTTACCTTTCTATGCTTCTTGCCTTATGTTGCGAAACATAAAGCACAGTTTATTCTGTGTTGCATAAGGCTCACAGTACATAATTACATATATATTAGCAAAAAACCACATTAATACAGTATGCACTAGGGTCATTCTCATTCTGGTCTTCTTTGTATACTTCATCTTTTTATATGCAGGTGGAATTCAGATTCACCCACATTAAGCAGGATTTAGTTCAGCTGCCTACACACAGAATACTAGTACCATTTTTGGTCTTGGGTGTTTTTTTTGTCTGTTCTCCAGTTTCTGTTTCAGAACTATAAAGATCTCCTGAAAGCATTGTGGCCTAACTACCATACCAGTGAGATGGCTTGTATATTCTAGGGCAAGAAAATTTGCATTAGGTGCCTACATTTAAGTAAACTGATAAAATTTATGGTCGATACACTGACTGAGACTCGAACAATTTGCTTAAATGTGTTCCTCTCATGCCATTTTCCAAAGACTCCAGCTGCCACTCCAGGGTGACATAGGTCTGCTTTATATCCCATCTGTCACTTTTGTGTGTATATCTTGGATACCCCAGCATATCAGAAATGGCTCCAGGAGCCTATATTTGGGGTAAATGAAATAAGCCTATACAGGCCAAAAAGCTGTTCAACTGACTAAATTTGCAAGTCTCTTAAAGGCTGAACTATGTAATTCCTTAGACTTCCTCAACTCCACTTTGATACAGATTTCATTCATTTTTTCAAAATAAGTGCACAACCCATTTCAAATGCTTTGTCATGTCATGTTAGACCTCAGGTGCCAGTACAGGACTACACAGGTCTCCCATGCAGGTCTTTTTTTTTTTCTGCTAGCTCCACATAGATATTTCGTTTAAGAGATAATTGTTAAAGATCTCATCTCACACTGAACACACATATGTGGCAAGTAAACAAATTTCCAGATCCCTGCAGACTATAACAACAGCATAGACAGCTCACAGGTCAAAGTGTGCATGTGGACTACTTAAATATTGTTACTCACTTCAGATGTTTACATCTAAGCCTCTGCATGGCATAGGGAACACACTCCCGTCAGCATTTATTGCTGTCAAAGGGCCCATACTATTCTCAAGGTCTCGTGTCATAACTGTTAACCCAATGGGATATCTTGAATACTCCAGGATGTCTCAACACCAGTAGATACCTAAAATCAGGCAAAAAAACTGTCACATCTAATTACACTGATAATACCAAACTGAGATGATCTGTTGGATTATCTCAGAGATTAAGGCTGCTAATCAAAGGGACTAGAAGAGGTTGAAGAAATTGTGAACAGAAATCTTACGAAGTTAAAGAAAGATAAATGCAAAGTCCTGTAACTGGGATGGAATAAGGATGGAATAACTCGATGAAACAATACTAGCTAGAAACAGTCTTGCTAGAAAACAGCTTTTCACGTTCTTGCAGACAGTAAACTGAACATGAGGAAAGTGTGCCATTGTAGGAAAGAAGATCCTCAGCAAACTGACAGGTATTAGTAAGAGTCTAGACAACAAGTCAACCAGATTATTTTTCTCTATTTGGCACCTGTGAGTATGCATCTAGAGCAGTGAATCCAGTGAAGAGACAGCACAGCAGTTAGGGTCCTAAAGCAAAATATATAAGGACAGAAAAGTAAGGGAGATCCAACTTGTGCCTTTGGTTCCCTGAAAATCATTTGTGGGGAAAAATGAATCATGGTCTTCAGAGTTTTACAGCAAAAGGACAAAAATCAGTGGACAAATTTGCAAAAAGTTAGATATTAGGAAATATTTTTCGTGATGAGCAATCACTCTCCAGAGTTGCCAGTGGCACAGGTTGCCCAGAATTGCTGAGGAATCTCTGGTTTTGGTGATACCCAAAGCTCAGTTGAACAAAATCCTGATGCACATGCTCTAGCTTCAAAGTCAAATCTAGTTAAGAAGAAATTTAAATCAGATGGTATTTATAGGCCCCTCACAACTGATTATTAAACTGTTCTATAAATCTTGAATCCCATGGTGTAAATCAATCCTGTAAAGAAATTTTTGAAGTATGAACTATCTTTTCTTTATATGATGCTGCTGGAAGAAAATTGATCAAATTCTTTTTTTTTTTTTTTTTTTTTTTTTTTTTTTTTTTTTTTTTAATAAATAACTTAGAAACAGATAAGACACTTAGTATGGGCTTTTTCTTATTTACAGATGGGACATCCTGCCTTGAAACTGGTGTGTTGTTCATGAAATAAGGATAGGAGGACTGGGTTTTGTCCTTTTGTTTTATCTTTTTCTTATTTTTATTATCTTAGCATTCCTGTACTTGTGATTAGGTGTGTTAGGAAAGCTGCCCTGTGATATGTTTTCTGTAATGAGTAATCAATATTTTTATTGCAATATAAGAAACAAGGATTTCTCTGAATTTTGGTGACTATTAATAGAAGATGAAAATTTTTGTGACTCTATTTTATTTGCTTTCTGGTTTTTTATATTAAATTCTTATATCTCTGTAAATTGGGCTTTACTCCAACTGGTAACATCAACAAACAGGAGCATATTCTAGCAGTATTAAACTCAGTTTTGCCTGAATTACTTTATAGTCTTCACTGTTATAACAGTGTACCTGCCCATAATTATGGTAACTAGATTTCCTACAGGTAGACCTCTTGTTAAGTGTAAAGTGTTCAACGTGTTTGCTAGAGGATAGAATGTCAGTAAACTGTTTACTGTTCACTCCTCAAAGTAGGAATAAATATTCTAGGAGGAAGAGTCCCGTGCACTGCAGAAATTTTATAGTAAATTATCTAAGAGGAAGAACAACTTTTGCTTTTTGGCTGGTTTGATGGAGACAAATATTGGAGGGCACCTAAGATAATTGAGTCTAAGAGTTTCCCCTGTAAAATGTTGTGGGAGCAAAAGGGTGTTTAAAAACACGATTATGGAAATTCTTGATGCTGTGGAGATGCAGCCCAATACTCCCCAGATACACAGCATAGTGTAACATCATCAAAATGGGTTCATACAGCAATGCTTTATGAGCTATGCCTCAGAATTTTCAGCAGGATTAAAGCAGTTGATATTAGACCACACAGTTAAAACTAACACTGTGTAGGACTTTTGAATCTGTTCCATTTTGAGCTATGGTACACTGTTTCCATTGGGGTTCTTAACCTGAAGTTCTCATAGTTTCAATTAGAAGAAAACAATGGTCAGGTATTGGTCCTGCTGACTCCAAAATTTACTTTCTTATTTGATGTACTGCTTGAGCCTGAACACCTTAACATTCACATTTGCTGTTAACCATGTCATTAGAGTTGGATGTTTGATCTTTGGAGCAAGTAATTATTAGGGCAGGAAGAGTAGTGAAGTAAGTTATATTAAGTATTTTATTATGAATAGTAACATTATCTAACAGTGCTCAAAGCATGAACATAGCTTAGGAGAATAAGAAATAACTTTAAGTACAATTGCTCACATTTATGAGTTCACACTTCATTGTCTAGGCATATCTACTAATACTTGCTCAGAATATGATATTTCAACATAAATTCCAGAGGGTAAATTTATCAATGGAATATTTATGTAAAAGAAATAGAGAAGCATGCATTTTTTCAAATTTCAAACAACTTCTTTATTTAGGATTATCTGAAGTATTTGTTTAGGTTTAGTGTTCTGGTTTGTTTTTTCTCCCTAGCAGCAAAAATACCATGTGCATAGTCAACTGGTTCTTCACACTCAGTGCATTTTTTTTTAAACCTTAGGGCCAGTTCTAACCCGTCTTCTAGTAATAAAAAAGCCTTTTGAGATGTGATGGTTTTTAAAAGTCATGAAACACAAGAGTTCCAGCAATTCTTCAATTAACTACCTCTTATAAATACCTGAGAAAGAGCTTTTCTTTTCTGAATGGATTTGAAGATTAACTGGAGCATCAATACTGCATATTGCATCTATCATAACTAAAATCATCTTCTGTTCCATGTAGATTTAGACAACTTTCCATGATTTTAAAATACATATGCTCTGATTCAGTATAAATAATTGAGTTTCCCAAATCTTTTGGGGGTGCACAGAAGACATACAAAGGAAATGCTATGGGCAGCTGACACAAGGACATGAGATGAGTCACAGACATTCACTTCTGAATTTCAGATATCTGAACACAGGCATTTATAGCTATCTGAGATATCATATCTTGTGCTAACTTAGCTTTTTCTCCTGTCATGTTATCCTACACTATTCTTTTTACCAATAAACTGTTCTGCGGCTTTACCATGGGTCCAACCTATCTAAACTTTAGGTTCCCAGTTATTCTAAAAAATTGTGAAGGTTTTTAGAAATTGGTGGGGAAAGGCACTATGCCTTTGATGGATCCCAGAAACAGGTATTGTCCTCCTAAGTTTAGTTTGAGTGGATGTGATTTTCTCTCTCTAAATCTGCAAACAAATCACGTTTTTTTTTTTATTGGATGCATATCCATTGCATGACACATTCACTGCATGACACATTCACACTCACAAAGCTTCTAAAATTCTACAAAATTGTCCCAGGGGCAGCTGCCATGGGAGTACTATATGTGCCCTGGAGTACTACAACAGGGTGGGAAGAGCTCCAGAGGGGCTACGCAGAGGTAGTGAAACTTGTGACTGCCCTCAGGCCCTGTCAAGTGCATCCCAATCTATGCTAATCTTTGGCAACTCATACAAAAAATACCAGTGTGGTATTCATTACAAATGGATCTTATCTATTTAAAAATAAGCCTTAACAAAAGGGATCTTCTTGGGAAAAAGAAAAATTTTAAATATATGTAAATTAAGGTATGTATTTGCCATATGATGAAGTTACTCCTAATAGGAGGTAAATCAGAGAAGAAAAATTGTCGAACAACTAGATGCTTCCTTCTTTGAGATTGCTTTCCCACATCTTAACTCAGGAAATAAAACCCATAACTCGTGCATATGAAAGATTCCCTAAATCCATGTACCAGTTAATCTGATTTCACACGTGGCATAGTGAAGCTTTACTCCTGTTCCTTGGAGTACTTCCTTTACCAGGCCATTTCTCAAAAAATGCCCCAAATGGCACAATGAATGTCAATGGCACAGTGAATATCAATGGCACAATGAAGCCAATATACCTGTCTGTATCCTGAAGAAAAAGCGTCTCTTGTTCTTTTCCTACAATCAATGTTTATGTCTTCTATCTCCAATCCAGAGTTTTAATAACTTTTTAGTACACAGGTAACTTGTAAAGTTCTCTAGCACGGTATGAAGCTTAATCCCAACACATTTTAAAAGTATACAATTTCATCTGACTAACAAAAAGGAACATGAAAAATGTAATGGCCAGTACTGTTATATAATTATATTTCTCAAGATTTTTAAACTTATGAAAGAATGATCTTAGAGGCATATGAAAAATTTGGACTATGCAACCACATTAAAAAAAAAGTTTCACCAACTATTTTTTACTGCTTTAAAAATAGCAATTTCCTTCTATATTATTAAAATATCTCAAAAATATTACAGAAATAATGAAATATTGAAACAGCTACAGGTTTCAGAAGACTTTGGGGGCAACCTTTTCTAAATTTTTTGTGTTTCCATTACAGTAGTATAATTAGGCATATGAAATTAAACAACTAAAACTAAATGAGACATGCATTTGACAGTAAGCTGAAAAGCTGCCAGGAATAAAGGAGCGCCTATGTTTATTAATCAAACTTCTGACAACTGAAGAGTGAAATGAGTCTTAAAAATATGAGAGCTATTTTAGGTAGCAGTAACCATCTATGATCTGATAAAGTACACATTCACTGGCAGCCAATGATCCTACCTCACATCTGCCCAACACTGCTGTCCTGGAAAAAGTACGAGAACCAATGTGGGCTTCATCCAGTGTTCAATCTACCATCAGATCAATGTAACCCTTGCTTAACAGACTTTTCACAGACCTTCACAAAATAAGAAAAACAAAAAACAAAACACAAACCTTGAAACATTAACAGTTACAACTGGCTTTTTTTCCAATGTCACAAAAGATCAATTAAGCCTTTTATAAGAGAGAAAATGAAAACCTAAATGTTAAGATCATGGTATAAATCTTTTGGAAAGATAGTATTTCATAGGATAAATACAGAAACTGAAAATAACCCATACTGATTAGAGAGATGTCTACCTGAGAAAACAAAACCATTGTCTAAGCAGTGGGTTTTTTGGTAGTTTGGTAGTTTTTTGTGAGTGAGGGGAATGTTTGATTAGGAAATTTTCTTTTTAATAGCAAAGAGAATGATGGATGTTGGGAGGAGGGATTTCAGGGTGGTGGTGTTACAGAAGTCCTTCCTGTTTCTTTCACTGTACAGTGTTAGTATGTAAGGACTAGAAATCAGTCAGCTATATCTTTACTTAAAATGCTGAGCTGGCTAGGGCACAAGACCAAACTATTCAACAGTTAGCGTAGATTTGGTCCAGGTGAAGCAGTACTTTCCTGTAAAAACCTCAGGTATTCCTAAGACTAAGCAAAAGAAAGCACTATTGCTAAAATGATTGCTCTTATCTCTTTAAACAGAACAAACCTATTTATGAGAGGCGGGTGTTATAGCTGTATGGATTAAATAGTTTTCATGTTTTTTGTCCTCAGGACCAACGAACCCTGTTCTTCTTAATTTTCTAGGATAGGCATAGATCTCATCCCTCCAAAGCCGTAAACCACCAAATTTACCTCTGGCCTGTTTTAAATCTAGTGCTTAATATTTTGCAGAGAGATGTCAGCATATGACTAGGATGTGTTTTGCTTTCACTAGTCAGTTAGAAGAAAATTGATTCTGCTGAGTAACTAATTCTAGTAAAAAGAAAGATAAGAACTGTAATTTTACCTTGTTTTCTATATTGTATTGTTGCATGCACCATTCTTATATATTATATGACTTGCAGTTATGAATACAGTATTGCAGCTGCTTTCACAAATAAAAGTCTGTCTCAGGAAAACAATAATAGAAAAGAATTGGCATCTGAATAATATAACAAGTAATGATATATGGAGAACTTTCATTTTAGATAAGTGTTGAAAAGTACAGATGTGTAACAAAAGTCTTATCCAAAATATCTGCCTGCCAGGCCAAATTTTCCAGCTCTGTATAATGTAGGTCTGCAGACAATTGCAGAGAAAATGTATATTCAATAAGAATTAAATGTATATTCAATGTGATACTGAACTGCTCAATTTGGAGTCATATGTACTGTTATCAACTGTGCCTTAAACTAAACTGTAGGCCTAAAATTAAATGTCAAGTTGTTCCCCTCACTGCATGTTAGGGAACTCAAAAATGCTTCCCAGCTTCTTTCTCTTTCCTTTCTTCCACTCCTCAGTGGAAGTTTTCCAACACATTAGACTCCTCTGAACCACATATGTGTATGGTTTTCTCAAAGTTGCTGGATTAAGTGATGCTAAATGGATCTATGGCACCCAAAAATTGCTGGTACGACCAGTATCCTGAGCAATGCTGTGGCACAGCTCAGAAACCACGGACATGACCTGTGAATGCCGATGATTGGACAGAACATCAA
Organism: Pseudorectes ferrugineus; assembly: GCA_008033365.1. NCBI lineage: Eukaryota > Metazoa > Chordata > Aves > Passeriformes > Pseudorectes > Pseudorectes ferrugineus. Next base: position 6,677 of record QWTY01010678.1, on the reverse strand, counting down.
ATGTTTAAGATTAGAGAGAACACCTGCTCTCTCGTGGACTTTGTACTTCTCTCTTTTTTCTGTCACACCACCAATACCACAGAATATTTCCTTAAGAAGTGTCTCTGGAGTCATGATTCCTAAAAAATTTAGAGTTAGCTGTAGTATTTTACTTAAGTAAAATAGTTTCTATCAATATGTATTTGAGCTTTCAAAAAGAGTTTGCAGGAAGTTTGATTGCAAAGTGTGCTTATTTGACAAATTTAGGAATACACCAGTCTATTATACTTACACAACTTATCACTTAAAATTAGTAACAGGAAGAATAATATAATCATTCTATGATTTAATTGGAAATTATCTTAACTACAGTAGAATTGATCCTCCTTTTACTTGAACCATCTACAGTTTGCAAAAATTAGATTCCTAAAGTTTGTGGTGAACATGTATCTGCTGTTATGCTCAGATGGCATTTTCTAGGTTCTTAAAAATAGTGGGTTTTTCTGAGCTTCTTCTTTTTTTTTTAAAACCTTTGGCATACTGTGCTACACAAACTGTGCAGATTAAAATTTAGAATTTGATAGATATGGTAGCTCATCTTAGCACCTACAGAATACCAGCAAGTTAAGTAACATATAAAACCCAAGAAATTAAAGAAAGAATTGTGTCTATATTTTCCGGAAGAAAATGTTTGATGACTGGCTAACAAAAGTAATGTAATCCAAATGTATTTGCGCATCTTTAAATATTCATACAAAGCTAACCATAGCTGAAATACTCAACATCTTACCAAGCCCTTAAACAGTCTCATTGTTGTAGTATTATTATTAAAGTTATTTCAGAATGATTTTGTAATGATGTGTTCCTTTAAACATTAATTCTTATTAATATCCTTTATCAACATCAATACCTTCAAAAACAAGCAGAATGATTCATCTTTTGTGATAAACTTTGCCTTAAACTTCTTCTGATATGAGGGCCTCCTCTATTCTGCCTAACTTCAAAATGTCCTTTTTATTCTGCGAAGCTTTTATAACATTCCCAGGAAAGCAATTTCAGTTTCTCCCTCCCCTATTAATTTGATCAGGCATAATTAAATTAGCATTATTTATTATACATGCAATGAATAATAAATTAGTACATCAATACATAAATACATCAAATCTGTAATCATAAGTTATGAATTGCACTAACAAATATTTGTGTTTTCCATTCGAGTTTAAGTAGGGATATATTGTTTAATCTTTATCTGGCTTCTTTCATTTCTCCTTTATTTAATAGTCATTAGACATTGCTCTAACGAGAGCCCTTTTATATCCCTCCATTTCCATCATATGCACGCTCCAGAATCTTATAGCCTGCTTGTTTACCTTACAGCTGAAGTTTATCTCTAATAAGCTTAACTGAAAACACAGTCTTACTGCCCTCAAAACTGCAAAAATACAGATTCACCTCTAAAAAATGCCCCCCCAACTTTGAATTTCCAAATATTTTCTAGAAACAAAGAATTATTTTCTTTAAAATTTCCCCTTCAAAAGGCAACGTGCAAGACTGAATGACATTGGTACAGATTAAAAATGGATATTTTCTCTTCTCTTGTTGTTGAAGTTCAGTTACAAATTGTTAATATAACTTGTATTTGTTTATCAAGAAATTGCATTTTTTTCATCAATGAGGCAAATGAGCAATCAGTTGGGAACACCTGAGCACAATTCGATAGCTGGTAAGATACACAAATATTTCCACCCCTAGGGAAGAGTCTCCTTATGTTTCACTCTAGTATATTTATGCGTGTGGGTTGCTGTAAACACATACAAATGTATGTGTGTCTGTGCACACACACTGTCTTTGTCTTTATAGGTTCATGGGGGGCTGTGGGACACAAGCAAAATATCGTAGCAGTTGAATTGTTCCCAGGTAATTTGTTTACTAGATGTTACTCCACCTTTTTTTTTTTTTTTCCGATCTGATGTGTGTAGATTTACAGATGAAATCAAAGTGTTTTTCTAATCATACTAGCAAATGACAAGTGTACCCTTCCTTTTTTTTTGTGTAATTAATTCTTTAGTAGGTGTTTATTGCACACATAAAAGAGAAATGAAATAGTATTTTTTCCACAGTATTTCTCTGTGTTCAATCCTGTCATATAAAAAAGCTTATCTAAGGAAATGCATAAACACAATTATATCCTTTTCTTTTTTCACCTCTTCTCACATTCTGGGTAAATTCTTGAATATTTTTGTTTGTCTGTCTTCCACTTTCCCCATGATGTTATCTATTATTATTTTTATATTTCATCCTGCAACTTATATACATTGTTTCTATACTAATATTCTTGAAACTAAATGACTACCTTAGAGCTTCTATTCCATTACTTTAACTGTATGTTATTCATCTATTAGAGAAACACAATCTAAAAAGTATTATTTCATAGAACATTAAATGTCTTAAAAGCCTCTATAAAAAGAAGAGAAAAAAGAAATTCTTTCACTTAATTCCATTATGTTTTGTCCTTCAAGAAAATTTCTTTTTGAAAATGTCTATCTGAAATTAGGTGGTTTGTCATTTTCAAATGATTTTTACATCCCAGGATACATTAAAAAAAGCCCCAGCCTAACAGTGGAAAACAAGAAATGAGAAGTTGAGTTACAAGAAGACTACAATGATGTGCATGACTTAAATTATTATGCCCAAACCAAAACATGCCTATCATCTTTTAAAAATATACATCAAGGAGAAAAATCATTGTGGTGGCATTTCATACATCATTATAAAGGATCTTACTTTTCACAGGCAATCTGATTTTTTTTTTTTTCATTAAAACAGAAATTCTTCTTAAATTAAAAAAAACTACACTGATCTGTTCTCTGAAGTTTGTTAAGTTTGTTCATTCTCAAGTGCAAATAATTTTACTTTTTTTATTTCAGAGTCTCCATATTGAATTTTGTTGGTTGTTGGGTTTTTTTTTTTGGTTTTTTTTGGTTTTTTTTTTTTAATACTATCCCTGAAAATGGACCAGAATTTTCTCTTAGAATGTAGACTTTTTTAAGCATACACAATTTGCCTCATAAAATGATTTAGGACATTGTTGAGGTTTGAGAAGTGAACTTGAAGCATATCCTTTGAATGTTTCTGTCAGGGGTCACACGAAAATAGACTGTAGAAAGGGGCAAGATCTGTGTTAAGAGAAGAGTGCAGTTTCAGCTACTACGGATTTTTGCAGTAATTTATACTGCTTCCTGCCTGTAGGCAGCCAAATAACCCAATAAGAGATGAAGCACTTGAAGTAAAAGGCCAGTGAACAAAACCCAGGCTACTCTATGTAATTCCCAGCAGACTTTCCTAAATCTAATACTGCACCGAGACACCAAATATTCTGCTCTTCTGCCCTAAGAAAATAGTGCCCACTTACAGAGTTTGAGAGGAGTGATAACTAAGTTCCCTCATGTATTTCTAGTGAGTCCAAAGTCCTGGTGCGAACTGAAAATTAAGCTCTAAATATCTACAAAAATGAGGGCTATATTGTCCGCTTCAATGTTCTACTGCAGGACAACAAAGGTGTGGTGGGAGACATAGTGATAGCTTTGGGAGACACTACATGAAATCTAATTCCAGTTGATCATAGAATCATAGAATGGCTTGGGTTGGAAGGGATCTTAAAAAAAACCCCAAACTTCTATATTTTCAAATTAGTTTTGTAGTCTAGCAGAAGATCGTATAAATCAAATGCTATGCTGCTTTTGTACTTTTGGGAATGAGAAATACAGAATATAAAAGTCAAATTTGAGTATTTAATTGAATTAGATTATACCTACTTCCCAAATAAGCCATTAAGTCAATATCATTTTGGTTAGCTCAACCCCTTTAAAAATTAGAACTTTTCTCACACAGATAATTTTGACTGAACTGTGTTAGGGAGTGACTCCACAAGCAGATCACAGGGCAGATCTGAAGAAGGGGAGATGTCTAGTGGGTGGAGAGTAGGAGATGAGCAGCTGCTCTTGAAACACAAGCTGTCACCACTGTTTATGCTAAACAAAACTGGATATTTTGCCCTTAGTATCTTATAGAAAGAAGGACAGAAGAAAGAAGGGAATGATAGGATATGGGTGAACAGGATGACATTCTCAAGAACGCATTCAAGCAGTTGATTTGAGACAAAGAGGGGCAACATACAGTGGGGTTTATTACAAATGCATGTCAATGAAAGGTATCAGAGAAAGTAGGCAGCTTGCAAAATACTGATGACTATTTCATCCAGTGATTATTAAGTGTAACACTCAGAGTTTTGCACAGCTGAAGTCTGGAGAGCACATTATTCACCTGTAATTTCTTTAATCTTTATCAAGTACCAATCCACACTAAGGTACCAAGTCAGGGAGAGGAGGACAGGCAAAGGGTGAGGGAAGGCAGTACAAAATCAAAATGTCAGTGTTTGTGTTCCAATGAAACAACGTTTTTTCTTTCTTTTAAACATGGCAAGGATGAATGTTTCCATACCGAACTGTCTTCATATCAACAATTCATTATTTTCAATGTATTTTTCACTCATTTCTTCACCACTGCAAACAGAGGTTGCTATGACTGACTTAAGTTACAAATTAAAATGTAAACCTTTAAAATATCAATAAAACTGACATAAAACCTTTTTGGTTGTCTAGGATAGAAGGTAGAAAGACTGTGGCCTCAGGGCAATATACTGTGCCTAAAGGCTCATGGAGTCTGCTGTCACACATTGCATTCAATATTATTACACTCTGTCTGTTGACATTATGCCCTTGGGATTTTCATAGGACTTTGAGCATGATCTCTAAGATTGCTCACAATTTAGCTAGTGTATGCTAACATACTACTGCTATAATACTCATGGGTAGGCCAAAACTGAAAGTCTTTTCTTGCATTGGCTAGTAAGAGTGTCAAATTACCAGACTAAACCAAGTGAAAGGGAATGCTAATTAAAAGGGTAGGATGTGTTCCATTTGTTCTAATCAAAGAGTGCTTAATCCCTTCATAAGCTGGCTGGCTTTGTTGGAGGAAATTCTGAACAACCTTGTTACTTTTGATAACTCTAAGCCACTGACTCATGGCCCCTTGACAGCTAGCTGAGCATGTAATAACATTTCTCTGTATTTGGGGGCTGGCTTAGCTGGCTTTATAATAGATTATCGTGGATGTTAAAGTGAAATGTTAGTCTTTCTTTAAAGTGCTGTATTCCCTGGTAATTAAGGTTATAAAAAGGGCACTGAACACAATGCAGCTTCAAGGTCGCCCGACATCTTCAGTTTGTGTAAATAAGGTATTAACCATAGGTTTATTCTGCAGTGCTAATAACAGAGAGACAGCTCTTCTATTACCGGTACATGACAAATTCACTGAAAGCTATTTTTAAGTGCAAACAAGCACCTTTCACTTCAATTAGAAGACCCATTAAATTGTAAGTACTTTTATAAGAAGACAGAAAAGGTGGAAATACATTGTGGGGGAAAAAAAAAAAAAAAAGAAAAACCCCAAAACTCTCAAGTAATCTGAACACTACTGGACAGAGTACAATCAAATGACATTGCACAACTACCTCTGCAGAACACCAGGTTGCTTGGTGCAACAAGAACCTTAGTGAAATCTCAGGTCTTGGCATAGTAAGTCTAGAGGGACTGAAAACTGGTATTTCATTTTAACATTCAGGGCACTGATGCTTTTTTGTAGCGTATGTTTTGTCATCTGTGTATTCCACTGTAAGTGTAAAAGTTTCAAGAAAGGAGTTTCCTGTACATTAAGTATTGATTTCCTAACAGGTAGGACAACAAGAACTACCTAAACTAAGAATGTAAAACCCTTTATAAAATAGATTAAAAAAATAAAAAGTTTTAAGAAAAAGATGTCTGGCATTTGCATGAAAAATGATGGGGGGTGAAAAAGGTAATATAATATCTAAATGCAGCCATTAAGAGCGACCAGCATAAAGGCAGTCTGAGATGTCTCTGCACATCTTTGTTTATTAGAAGACTCTAGCTTTATTTTTGACAAAGCCAGCATAACAAGGTCCTTTATTGCATTGTGCTCTGATCAGGAAACTGGTGCTACCTTTCAGGTCTGCTAATTCGCTTGACAGTACTCAAAGAGAAATGTGTGAAATTACTTAAAGGAAAGCAGTTCCAAGCATACATACACCAATACAGCACAAAAGCGCAATGTGAAGTGCAATTGGCACAAGCTAAACCAAGTAAGGATAAGATTTGCTGGAAGGAAAACTTTTTCATAAGGAAAGCAGCAAACCAATGGAGTAGTTTGTCCAGAGAGACTGGCAGGGTGTTTCAAGACCTGACTGCCTAAAGTCTTGAGGAACTTAATCTGCCCAATATCTGATCCTGCTTTGCTAGGTTGGCCCAGAATTATACTGAGGTTCCACACAACACTTAAATATTTACTCACAGTAGAACGGCTTCTGTAAGAATGTAAGCAATTTTTAAACCTTTGACCATTGATGCTGGGTGCAGGTGGGCATAAAACTCTGCATCAGGAGAAAGTGCAAAGTCGTTTATTACGTAGATCTGATTCCCTAAATACCCATACAGAACAGGATATAACATCATATAAACAGGAAAGATGTTCACCACAGTGTCTCCCAATCACCTGGGGAAGTACACAGATATTGCCTATTATGGTAACAGGTAAACAATACCTTATAAGGTTACAAACTG
>QWTY01010676.1:686-10822 GCA_008033365.1 Pseudorectes ferrugineus | reverse complement strand
AGTGCTGCCCTACCTCTGCATGGCCCCTTCTCCAGCCATATCTTGTTCTTTCTCACAACAATCCTTGGTTATTATCAACAATCCTTGGTTGTTATTACCAACAGTCCATGGTTTGCTTCACAGCCAAACAGCTATCGACATTTGGAACATACACATCAGCCTCTTATCTTCTGGGCTTCTACACCATTGCAGATTGTCTGCCTCCTTTGTCACATGATCTTTTTACATCCACACTGCTAAATAATGGGCTCTCGTTACTTTCCTTGGGACTTTTGGGTATGGGGAGCCAGTCTACCTAACTGCTTTTATGTATTTAATTTAAATTAGCTTTTACCTGGCCTTGGCAGATGTAGAAGGAGAAAAAGCACACTTAGATTCAGAAAGGGACTTTAGGGTAGAAAAAATATGTTTCTTTCCACAAAGATGCTAGAGATCCTCTGTGGACATTTTACTTTTTGCTCCATACAAGCTTCCATGTTGATCAGAGCTTTGGTCACTCTCAGGATTAGGACTATGTCTATGTCTGGAAAACAGAAGAGTACACACATGAGACTTGAATAGTAGGATGGCATCTTATTAAATCCTGCATTGTAATATAAATTTATTAACTAAAGGGGGGAGAATAACAAAGTTACTGCTTAATAAAGAATGTCAGATAATATATGCTGGTTGAGACTGTGTGAGTCTATCAAGATATCTAATGGAAACTTCAGTTCAAAGGAAATTGTTAGCCCAATGTGAGATGAACACCATTACCTACAGAATTAAGGTTTATATGTAGCCAAGGCAATAGTCATGTGCATTCTCAATTCTAAATTAATTCAGCAACTCTCAAGGAAATTACCTCCATACTGTCATAGATGTGTCATTTAATACTTCTGCTTGTATTCAGCAATATCAGAAACATATGGAGATGTTGGGAAGTAAAACGAGCAAGAAAAAGAAAAAATTGGAATATTTGTAGTATAGCGTTGCAAATCGTTGTTATTCCTTTCCTTTGGTTGCTCCATGTGATTCAATGGAAACTGATGGGAGGATCTCACCTCCCATCTTCTTTTAAGAATTATTTACAGGGAATGATTCATCCCACCTATTGTAGATGCCTGTGGTAGAATGGGATCACTCCCTCTCAGAAAGTTCCTCTCCCTCTCTTCAGGGGCTAGATAAAACCAAGATAACTGTTTCAGCTAGACAGAGCTTTTTGATGACAAGTTAAACCACATAAATTCTACCTCCTGACTTGGAAGGGCTTTGTTTTTAATGGAAAAATTGCAGAAATAGGCAAAAACTATTATAGATAAGGGCAAACTTGCACGTGAGAAGAAATTGGAAAGATTGGGATCAGTTATCTTAAATAAGAGATGAATAAGAATAGGCATGATTAAAATAAACAAAAGAGAGGATGTTAAAAAAGTCAAGGAACTCCAAGGTAGCACTTATCCTCTATTGTAATAAAACTACAAACACCTTGTGAAAAAAATGCAGTGAGGCTTGCACGAACACAGAACATGTTATATAAATTCTAAATTCAATAGTAGTCAGAAAAGGCTCAGGTCTTTTACTCCTGTGAGTACAGGAAGTTATATTAAGTAGACTTTTACTTAGGTGAGAAAATAGGAACACTTAGAGTATAAGGGAGCCACATACCAATGAGCACTGGGAGGAACAGTCCTGTTCTTCCCTAAATGCCTGTTTCAATTCTTAGAACTATTGACATGTACTAGTATATTTTCTTGAAGTATCTGCTACTGATAACTGTCAAAGGCTGGGTACAAGCTAAAACAATTTGATCTAGTGTGGCAATTTTTGTATGTATGTTCTTCATTTCTAATGTGAAAGCATAAGGTTAAAGGGAAAGCTAGTTCATTTCAGATGCTATGCAAATGAATTTAGGTTTTGCATTAAATCCTCTTATGGTGTTAGAGGCTGCAGTTGTGCCAGAACATCTATCAATAAAATGTGAAGTAGCTTTCTATAGATTGCTGTGGGAATGCGTGAATTTTGCGAAACTCTGAAGTGCCAGTGAAAACTTATACTGAGTCTAATCAGATTCTGGTTTTGAAAACATCATCCTGTTATTTTTACTCTTTCCCACTTTCTTATCTATTACAGTCATAGTTATTAAAAGCCAAATACATAACAAATTACAAAATCTCATATGAATGCCAATGTTTTTAAAAGAGGTCTTGTTGACATTTAACTTTTTCTAATAGAGCATGCAAGAAAATGGTCACATTCTTCCTTTTTTTATAAAGCAAAAGTTCTGAGTCTGAAACTCAAACCTGGATCTTTAAAATGGTATTAGAGTGCATGCATAGCTTAAGAAATTGGTTATGTAAATGTGAAGGTAGAAGATGCAGTGTGATAGGTCTACCAAGTGAAGTATTAATAGAAACCTATTATAACTGTGTCTCTGTGCTTCAGTCAAGAGGCACGTACTAATTCCAGCTGCTGTTAACACATGGCAATATTAAGAACCTGAGCCCCATGATGTATACTGTTTCCTTAATGTAGCACAGTAACTGATATTGGTTCCTATTTTTTCCATTGGTTTTGTTTTATTTTGTTCTTTAAGGAAACTGTGTTATGGTTTAAAAGGATACCATTTGTTGAATATTGTCCTCTCTAGACCACATACAATATTATAAAAAGAAATTGTATTAGTTATAAATATTTGGTAACCTGTATACAAAGCAGATCTTACAAGTCAAGCTTAATCAAATGTTGCTGTGCTAGTTGCTTTAGTGGCATTTTTACTAGTTTTCTTCTTCAAACTAGTCTTTTAGACTGCAGGCAAATCTGATTAAATTGCAATGTTAGTTCTGTGTTTATTCAACCACTAAGGAGCACCTGGTTAAAACATTTTGTAACATTTCACATAGTAGATAAGTTTCTCCAAAGTATTTCAAAACTAAAATTGAAAATGTGAAAGCGGTCTCAGCAAAAATTACTTGATAGGAAGGTTATACAGTCATTTTCATGGTCTTTTAAATTGTAGAAAAGGGAATTCCCTGTAGTGAGTTATTTCTGAAGTGTGTTCTGCTGCTCACCATAGAGGAAGTGGTGTTAATGTTCCATGGGAACAACACCTAGAGTTCCTGCAGACCTCAAGACGTGCCAGACCTGCCTTTTTCTTGGGCTCCATCACAGTCTGTGAGCAGCAAGGAACTCCAGCAAAATGACAGGAAGGTTGTGCTTAGCCCAGCATCCTCAGTGGGTCCTTGAAACTCTCTCTTGAGCAACTGAACTGCCTTTTCCTGCAGTCCATGTCAGAGCTGCTTGGGTATTCACGTGTCACCTGCTGCACCTTCAGTGTGGGAATCACAGTTAGGATTTCATTTGAACATATCAGTGAATGTGCAGTCAGTACCAGTCCCGTGTGCATATATCCTCAGCATCCAGGATTGGCAAATAGGCATTAATCTCTGCAACATGAGAGCAGAAGCTACAAATCCTTACCACATCTGATGATACGTTCTCATCACTGCCAAGGACTGCATCGACACACTCATCTAAGACTCTACGATTCATCTAAGACTCTATGATCCGTTAAAGTGGTCAGTTTTCCTGTGTTGTTTCTTTTGTAGGACCTCATGTTACTGTGAAAATTCTGTTGCTTTTCATGAGGAAAACATGATTTTCCTCATCATTATACTTCTTTTCTAGCTGGATCGTAACATACTGGAATACTGTTATGGACAAAGTGAAAAGCTCTTCAGAATAGCTGTTCTTAAGGGATTAAATGATTATCATCTCTGTCGCGTTTCTTTCATCTTCTAATCAACTTCAAGATGGTACTGGATAACTCAGTTTGAAGTGATTATATATTTGAAATAGAAAGTATTTGATCTCCTTTTCGGCAGCACCGTGTTTAAACAGGTGGATTTCTTTCCATTAATGTTAATATACTTATGGTTCCTTGTAACTGTTCCCTTACTTGAATATTCGACTGACATTCGCAGTATAAATCTGTCTAACAGGAACTGATATGCTGGGGATAAAATATCAAACTCCCTTATTTACATTGATACTAATAAATACAATTAAGAAATTAAGAAATGTTTCTGTACCTGAATTAGGTGTAGAGAATGGGAGCTTAATGCTTCAGAGAAGGCTTAATGAGAGACAGGACCTTTCACTTGAATAATCACCAGTTTTCAAAAGCTTTTATTACATTGTCATTGTATAATTGTTTGTATTCCTAACGTGAATTGATTACAGAACAGTTTTTATTGATAAAACCAATATTTTAGTTAATATTGTATGGCTTCCATTTTGGTAATTTGTACAGAGTTGCGAAGATCCATATGTCCCTGAAGAAATTTTCATTTATATTCCTTCTTTGCTGAATACAGTGTTTCTGGATTTTCAGTCCTTTTAAAAATTTAATCTTTGCACATGAGATGTGGCATAAGAAATTCAGTTTTTAATATAATCTTAAATATATTACTGTCTAATAAAAATTAAATGGTATTATTAAAAATGCCTAACATGCATTACTTTCTTGGTCTGTTAGGCATTTACAATTCTGTTTCACTGAAAATAAATTACACTTTGGTCCTTAAGCTTTTTAAGTGTTTTGGAAATTTTTACATCACTTCTTAATATTTTGGGTTTTTTCCTGAGGGTTTCTAAAATATGTTGCTCTCATTTGTAGGATATTTTTTTTGCAATTAGATTAATCATCACTGACCTGGAATATCTGGATTCATGTAAGACAGGCAGTGCCACTACATTTGGAAGAAACAGTGAATTCTCTTATACCCAGATATTTTTATATACTTTATTATTTTTGTAACTGAGTCATTTTCAGAACAAATAGGGATAACACTTAAGTGTGATTCTATTGTCCTTCATTGGCTCCTATTACAGCAAGCAAAACCTTGCTATGTTTTTGTGAATTTGTTTCAAACTGCTGTGTTGTTACTATTACTACAAAAGAACTAGTTACTAAGGTTAAGATCCAAAAAAGTATGTCTTGTGCTCAATAGCAAGAGGTGATGCTTTGGATTTTAGGCACATTTTTAGCATTCAGCTGCTTTAACTATTCTCCCTCAAATCTCTGTCTACAGCACAAGTTTTGTCCTTAATGGGACAGACCTGCAGGTTCTCAGTTGATCCTTTAGGTATTCTGCTCCTGGATTATTGGACACCTTAAAGATAATGACAAAGACATAAAACTTGGCTCAGTATTTCATAGGAGCCAGTGCAGAAGATGAAAGCAGATTTGATGTGCTTATACTACCCTGGGTTGCAGAGGAAATGCGCTGCTGTGTTCTGTACTATTTTGGGTTTCCCAAGGGCTAATGGCTTCATGCCCAAGATATTGCATTGCTGTAGTCCAGCTGAAAGGTGACAAAAGCATGTTCTACAGAGGCCAAATCATCAACAGTAAAGATGGGATGATTTCTTGTACCTGTTTCATTGTCAGAAAGAGATGTCCAGGATCAGTTCTAAATTACAGACTGCCTTGTTTAAATGGGGTTGTGTAACATCAGCCAGTAGGTACTGTGCCACAAGCTCTTTAAAGTATTTCTTCAGCTACCAAGTGTAACTTATCTTTTCCTCAGTTTCTGCTTCCACTTTCTGCTTTTTATCCATGAGCTCAAGTACTCAGGCAGCCTACACAGTGTTCTCAGTGGAGTTCATGACACCTTTCTAGTTCTTTCAGTTTTTGTGTCTGTATTTTAAATAGGTTTGAAGAAAAAGGGAACCATGAGGAACATTTTTCTACTGCTCCTCTTTGGTTATGACTCTCTTGAAACAAACTGTTTCAAAACAGTCAGCCTCTTTTACATGCCATTCATAGTTCATTGCCTATGTCAAATGTTGAAGAGAGGCTGGAAAAAAAGGAGTGGGGAAGACTCCAGTGCTCATAATGTGGATTGTCTAACAGTGACAGTAATGCCTTTTCTATCCCATGTCCTGAAATAAGTTCATATCATGACAGGTGATTGGTAGTACCCAGCTGAAAGTGTAGGCAACAAGAATATAATAATCAACATCTAGCAAGAATATATTTTGAATGCGACACTGGGTTCAGATGTGTGCTTATAGTGTTGTCTTAAGTTGTGAAGCTCAAAGTATAAACTCTGCTGCAACATGGCAGCTGCACAGCGATGAGCAGATGTGCATTTGAAAGCATGAGAACCAAGCAGGCTGTTCACAAAAGATAAACATTTAAGACAGTGAGAAAATTGCATCGTTCATCAAAGAGGACATTTGCCACTTCTTTCCAAGTTTGCACCGTGGGTTTGCAGCCTTGGACAAATAGGAGAGCTCAACTCACCACCTCTCAGCCTATTCATGTGCCCATGACCTTCAATACCCAACTTTTAATCTTTTTATAAAAACAGAATCCTGTGTCACAGAGTATCTGCTTTGTCCTTTCTAGAACATTGTCTCAAGAATGACTTCAAGGAATGAGTACTGGAACACTAGCAGGCCTCTGTTCTTTTCCAGAGTATGCATTTTATTTGAATCTTTTCAGATCTGATTCTACCTAGCTTGCAAGATCTGAGAGTGCAGCTTTAAATAGTAAGAAAAAACATGAAATATATATGTGTATGGGTTTTTTCCTCCAGTCTGGAAGTTAGCTAGAGAATAGTATTCTTTTTAAGTACTAGAATAAAAAATATTAACATATGAAGGAGGCAAAAATTATACACCATCTAGCTACACTGAATTTAGTTGCTTGATGATGTTTAACTACTTGCACTTCTCCAAGGAACATGGGGAGATTGCAGGTGATCTGCAGGTGATTATCTGCTCAGACTGGAGCTTTACGTGGGTACGTGCCCTCCTCTGCAGCTACAAAAGCTGGGTGAGCGAGGTAAATAAGTGTCACACAGCGGACCCTTGGCTCAGCAAGTGATGTCTAATGAGCAGTCTTAAAGATATGGCAGCACTGGAAGCAGGGTGACCATTTGCCACTTGGAGTTTAAGGAAGTTTTAAACTAAGTTCTAATTTAGGCAGCACTTCAATGTACTAATCTACTCATCTATTTTTGATTAGGTTTTTTCATGTCTTTTCTTATAGGTATGAGCTCATTTCTTTCCCAGGTTTTGTCTGTTGTATTTTATAGTTCCTTGTTAAATGTGACCTCAAGCTTGACTGGCACTTTTAGGCAACAGCAGTAGATGAATACTAATGATAAAAATAGTTAAATATGTAAACCATGAAGTAAAGCATTTCATTTTTTCAAATAAATCTATTCAGAAGAGATAAAAGGATAAAAAATATTAAATACTTTACATATATCTAAAGATTTTGTTTTTCAATTTCCTCTTTTTTTCCTCATCAGGCAAGTTAGTACCACGGAACAAATAGCCAGTCTCTGAATCAGCCTTAGGGCTTTTACTGAGTAATTAAAAGCTCTAAAGTTAGTTAGGCATCTAGTTCTCAGCAAGTATGATGATTTTAAAGCAGTTACACTTAGTGAAATGGCAAGAGCTGAGGACTTAGATGATTTTTTGACCTAAGTATAGTGATAAGATTTTTTAAAAGATATTAGCTTGAATATTGTACATTACAGGCTATATAGTTTAACTCATTTTTCCCTAAACATTTTTGTTTTATTCTTCATTTTATCTCTCCTTAACCTTTGTTTCTGGTTCTTGCTCAATAGCTCTTTGATATTAAGTAACAACTCTATGGAGCTACACTATGGTCATGTCATCAGGGCCTGATGGAAACAAGAATTTTTATTTCCAGATGATTTTTTGGCAGGTTAGGTTTCTGCATCACCTAATATTTTAAGTACTCTTTTTAAAGAACAGATACCAGGATTGAAGGCAGTATTCCAGTGTCGGTGTTATACAGGGCATTTTGCATCTGCAGCATAAATAACACTTCTCCCTTATTTGTGTAACTAAAAATGGGTTCACTCTTTGTGTCGACAGATTCTTAAAAGCTCATGCCAGGTTGTTTTTCCAGTAAGATTTCAGAGCTCTGTATGGTCACCTTTCTATGATAAACCTCCCCCTGGGGACACATTTCTTTTTCCTAGGCTTCTAGTTTTGACTCTGCAAAAAGTGTTTTGTTTGAACAGGAAAACTTAATGCACAATTTGGCCCATTGAATCCATGTACCTTGCCTTCCATGTTACATACTATTGCATCATTCTCTGACTAATCCATAAAAAATACATTTTTTATAGTATGATATAGCATTTTATCATTATATAGTTACTATATGCTATATTACACGTTAAATACTACCTAGTAAGAATTATAGAGTGTATTATAGATTATGTGGTACATAAAATTATATTATTAGGTATTATTATAATACATATATTATTAGTTCTACTTAATTCCAAATTAGGGATTAAACTATTTATTAATGATATTGTTCCAACAATTGCTCATTAAATAAATCCACCAGAAGCACACGTTTGGTGGTGGTTCCAAATGGCAATTCTTTCTTGAGCTCTGCAAGGCATTTCTTATTTTACCTATAAAACCTGGAGATCCTTGTAGATTTCAGTAGATCTGGTCTAAGGGTCAGAAGATTAAGAACAAGTAGTAAACAAGACTCACATAAGCAAAGGTCGTTGATATTCAAAGGTGAATAGTTTTTCCTAAGTGAAACAGAATGGGAAGACGTGAGAAGACAAACTGCAGGGGGCAGTTGCACAACCGAACAATTCAAAACGAGCCAGAAAACAGACACAGAGGCTCAGAGGTTCTTCTGTGGAGTTTTCCTTGTCAGTAGAAAAAGAAGGCAGAAGTGATTGAGGGGAGGGGGTCTGAGGTAGTTTGGTCACTGAGAAGCATTCACAGAAAGAAACTGAAGAGTTACTCTACCTAAGTAACTACTGGCACAACAGGATCAACCATGGCATCGGTGATAAGGAATTGAGAAAATAGAACCAGTCAAGAAAGAAGGGACAAAATTTGGCAGGTCTAGGGTGTCCAAGACTGTTTCCATTGTTCAGAGAGAAGAAATTCAGGGAAAGTACACATCAATGGATAAAGTATATTGCAGGTACAAAATAAGGCATCAAGAAGAAAGTGTATTACAGTTACTGAGAGCAGTAGTCAGGCAGCACTCATAAAAAAAGAAGGATGGTATTTGTTACAGAGAAGAAACAACTGAAGGTAGTATATCTTGTTGGTGGAGTTCTCCCCTCTGTTAGTAATTCATTTGTTGTCCACTTTTGAAAATAATTGGAAAAAACCTGAACAGCATTGAAGGTAAAGGGAAGTGCATTTCTATCTTAAAAGTACAATTCAAATGCTTCCTGATGCTCTCCTACCTAGCTGAAAATTCTGACTGCCATTACTCTGATAGCATGTCCTGTTTCAAGAAGCAAAACCAGGGGGATCTTCATAATTTTTCTGTGCTTACTAAAGATCAGAATGGATTTTCCCAACATTTAGGTTTTTAAAGAAGTGAAATTAATATACACATTAGTAACAAAGCAGCTGTGAAGCTCTGCAGGAATCCCATCAACAAGGAAGCAAGCAGGATGAGTAGAAAGAACCAGCTGGTTAATCAGAAGAGAAGGCAGCTTGTTGAAGAAGTTGTCATCCCTGAACGTTCAATGGGTGGGTCATTTTGTCGTCAGCAGGGACTCCTTACATTAAGTATCACTTTTGCTCTCACTGCTCAATCAGGATGACAGCTTTGGTTCTAAATGCAGTGAAAGTCTTGGCCTAATTTAAATTATTCCCTGATAATTTATTTAGAAATATCAAATAAATGGAAAAACAGTAAAATTCAGATGTACCAGATATAATCAATTTCTAACTCTGGATATAAACTTTATTCTTAAACCATTGAGATTATACATGTGGTCAATTTCTGCAGTCTCTAGCAATTGTTTTCAGGTTATTTGGTGGTGGTATTTGTTTTCTGAATAGTTTTCCTGTCATGAGTTTCTTAGAGTAATTCAAACTGAAATACAATATTTCAGGTCTGTGTCATCATTGTATAGTTTAATGTATATTCAAGTGATGTTTCTGCTTACTCTCTGGAATTGCATTGCAACAATATGGAATATTTTTATGAATCTGTTTGTTTCACAGGCTGCTGCTTTGAAAGACTGAGAAAACGTTCTGTTCTTTTAATTGCTGTTTCCATAAGCAGTTTGCATATGAGGTTAAAAACGGGGGGGGGGGGGGGGGGTTTT
>QWTY01010675.1:6905-17036 GCA_008033365.1 Pseudorectes ferrugineus | reverse complement strand
CAAAGCTGCTCTCTCACTCTCCTCTGCAGCTGGACAGGGGAGAGAAAATATAACGAAGGGTTCATGTGCTGAGATAAGGACCAGGAGCGACCGGGACAAACTGAGCTTCCATTTAGTCTCATAAATTAGACACTGTGCTAGGTATGCCCCCAAGTTTCTTGAGCAAACTGAAGACACTATCACTATCCTTTGCCACATTAGGAAGGACTATCCAGTAGACTCACCTAGCAGAGACTATTCCCCCAGTTGTTTGTTTACCATTATCTCACACTGGGTCTTTGCACATAAACTAACCAAGCTGTATTGCCTGCTCTTACATAGACTCTCTTAAAAAAGAAAATCTGTAAATAAGTAAAAACTAAGTTAAAACCATCAGAAGATACAATGTTGAAAACTAACTCATATTGGGGACGTCTCAAATCTCAGAAAAAGACTGAGTTAAATAGTAATTCCCAGGAGAAATTATGTAACAGTTGGAACCAACATGAATTTGAAGAAGTCCTTTTATAAATAAAACCAAAATTGAATTTCTGAAGAATAAGGTTACCTTCAGTTCTACTTGAGATTCTACTTCACAACCTGGAAAGAGCTGTTGACCAATCTTTCAAAAGCTGGGACAACTTCAGACACTGGTGATTATACATACACACTGTATACATTCTGTAATATACTTGCTGTAACAAACCATACATATGAATGCCCTCAACTTGGTCCTACTTTCTAAATTTCATTGTAAATCTGGAGTGATTTGACATTGCTTTATTGTTGCCTAATAGCTTTTGAACTCAAAATTCACTGCGGCATTTTACAACTAGCTTTTAAGCTGAGATCAGTTTTAAATATACCAAACTTCTCTTATGCAGAGTAGAAAAATAAATTAAGTAACAATTGCCCAAAATAATTATTTAGTAGAGAAATACTCCAGGGAGCTCTAGATAATAAAATCCAAAGCTCATCTTCATAAACATACTACCAGATAACACTTTGTAAACATATCAAACTAAGAAAGGGTTTAGGATAAATTATTTCAGCAGACATAAATGGTGTTTACAAATATCAGCTAATCCCACTTAACAGCTGGCAAGAGTCAGCTGAGATGAGAGAAAAGGACTGACAAGATGTCATCTCTTTTCAAAAGCCTTCTACGACAGGAAAGGAGCAGCTTAGAGCTCAGAATTCACAAAGAAATATAGGATGTATACAGAGGACCTAAGCAAACAACCTTTTGCTTATGAAAAAGACCCCCAGCATTTTATTACAAATTCTTTATGTAACACAGGGATAACAATAAAATATCAAACTGACAGCTCTGAGAGAAACCATTTAACCAATACTGCCACCAAGTGTTCTCTATATGTATCAGCTATGTATTTCTCTAGTATTGCATCTTGGCTGCACAGGTGGACCAAAGGCTGTATCCAGTGTTTGTCCACAGATTTCAGCTGAAACTATCACCAGCACTGCACAAATAACCCACTAGCAGTTTGAATGCTTTTGATGAGGTTAAACAGCTTCAGGCAGAAATCCAGAAGTCTGTGGATGTCAGGAAGCAGCAATACCCTAATTTGCTAATTTGGTGGCTATTTCCTCTATGGAATAAATGGGGTAGCTTCAGTATGATGACCGCAGTAAGTGTCAGCCTGTGGCAGTACAGGGACTGCAGGGTAATCCACATTGAGGCTCAGAGATTAAAATGGGCAGAGGCCCAAATCACACATTGAGAGAAGACAGGGAAAGCACTTAGACATCATCAGTTAACTACCTCTGCAACTCTTCCCTGACTCTGAAGGCCACTTGCTACACAGCTTCTGACCTTAGGCCACATCTTGGCACACAGACCCAGGTGAGGAAGATTGCCCCCCCACTTTCTGACTAGCATGTATTTAAACCTAGTGCATAAGAAAACTATTCCTCTTTTGCCACAGAAGATAAAAACGCATTCTAAGAAGGACGGAAGGGTACAGAATTGTTAATGCTTTAGCAGTACACAACACTTAATCCAACAGCAAGACTGACAAAGCTTTAGAATATTCTTCAAACTTCAGTCAAAGACTGAGTGACATAGAAACATTCACTTGGATGGGCAGAACAGGACATGCCTCAAACCTTTCAAGGAGAATTAGCTGGAGATCACAAATAAGCATCACATTCTGATTACAGAAATACTGTATGTTGTCATTCAGAAGTCTCTTATACTTGTCATTGCAAGCCTTTTGTATGGCATTTCACATGCATAAGAATTGTTTGATTACATATATTTTTTTCTAAAGTGCTTTAGAGTTAACTAGGATAGCTAGCTCTCTATTTTGGAATCTTCCTTTCTTGCCAAGAAGTGTGATTACTGGGATGTTGTTGTTCAAAGCACTCTTGGCAATATGACACAAAAAAAAGCAAATGTGAAAGACAACTTAAAAAAAAGCTAGGAGACGTGGAACAGCAGTATGGATAGTTTGACAATCAGAGTCATAACCTAAAATATTGTTAATTATATTGTCTTTGACCAACAGACTTGATAAAGGGAAGTGTGAGGAGAAAATGCTCTTCTGACAGGGAAGACTAAAATTGGCTTTTACCCCATCTTGACAGTTTAAACACATGGTGTCCCTCCTAACACGATTCAGACCCATACACTTGCATAACCAGGGCAGGTTTCTTTTATGCTTCTTGGAAAAAAGAAAATATTTCAGCCAATGACCCACACAATAGACTACTATTGTTATAATTCAAATACAAGTTTTCACAGACTAGGAGAAAATATTTTCAAGTTCTTGAGAAAAATATGTGAAAATACTGCTAGATTTCTGTTTTTCATGAAGTAAGTGCATCTCAGCTCCAGGACACAAATAGAACTGCTGTAAATTGATTTATAGAAGCAAAACTTCCTTTGGTGAAAGGAAACAATGTGGGGGGTGGCGCTCCCCATAGGACGAGATAATGTGACATTATTGAGTTCTATGGAATGGTTACATTAGATTTGTAAGACAAGTGAAGTTGCAGATGATTGTTAGGATCCATCAACATAATTTCTTACTTAGTAAGAAGGCACTAGTTAACAATCCGATTCTCTAACCATCAACGAAGCAAAGCATATCTGATGGGGAAAAAAAGGATTCTTTCTAAAATTGCAGGCCATACAGACACTGCCTTGTAAACAAGCTAAGAATTCTACTTACAGGACTATTTAGGAGGTGGCTTTGCACAAAACAAAGAAAAAATGCTTGAAAACAACTGCATAAAGAAAATTAATTACATGAGTATGAAAGCAGGGTAGGTAAATATTGTTAAATGTAACACAATACTCACCTGCAATTGTATGTGCATACAGTCTGCTGCCAAAAGTAAAAACATGTAATTCATAGAGCTTGGCAATTTTTTCCAGGAATTCCTTACAATGAGGACGCAAACGTGTGTGCAACATAGGCTCACCTCGACCTAACTGGAAATGAAATATTCCCTAGAAGAAAAAGGATGTTGAATATCATCAAAATAGCAAACAAAAATGCCAGCATTCCAGAACTACCCTCTTCCCTCACTTCAACTTTATTTGGTCCAACTATACCAAAGCAAGTTTTGGCCACAAGATTACGTGGATGAATAAAGTCCAAAGCATATTTTTGCTCTGTGCCAGGCAGTCCAACAATAAGGTTTTCAAATGCAGGAAGCTGTACTGTTGAAAAATTTACTACACGGGTGGCTTTCATTCAAATCTTTACTTATGGCAAACCAATCTGAGAAATTTCTCAACCTGCTTGTTTCAGAGTAGTTCAGGATCTCACTACAATCAATACGTCTCAGTGAACTTCTGACAGATTCATTTCAATATGCATTGAGCTCAGAAAGTATTTTCTTCAACCAGCAAAGTCTATGTGTATGGAAACATAGCATCAGAGTGCAAACCAGGAAGGAAGCTTGCAGATAAAGATCCCAGTTGAAACCCTAAAAACCTCAGAATATTTTTAAAACTATTTTTCTTCAAACCATGCATTTATACAGATAGAGGCATAGCCTTTCAGACACACAAATGTTTTTAATCCTTAAGTTGAATATTCATGGTTCCCTTTCCTCTTAATTGCAATGTACATTTCTAGCTTGTTTTTTCCTAGCAATTGTGAACATATGCTGAGCCTACCGGACATGAAAGAATGGTAAGAGGAAAGAAAAGAACTAAGCAATCACAATTTGCATGACACTGATGTTTGAGTTTGCATCCTCTTGTTCAAGATACTGTACACATTTCAACATTTTTCTTGTTTTAGAGCTTCCAAATTAGAAATGTTACAAGCCAATACCCCTTGTCAGTTCAACAGCAAGTGTTTCATGAAGAAAATAAACAACAACACACAACCTCTCCCCTCCTCACTCCCCCCCAAAAAGATTTTAAAAAAATCACCACACATACTCATGGAATGACAGACATAGCAACACACAGGATTGCTCAAAAAGGGACTTTGAACAGTAATTCACTGTATCTGCCTCAGACTTGGAGGGAAAATAGTCTCATTACTGAGTACTCAGCTTGTGAATTGCAGAGGAAGGAAAGCAGAGATTAAAAATAGCTACCTGAAACATCTCTCAAAATGATTAGAAAGGAAAAGTGCAGAAAAGCATGAATGGAAGAAAGAAAAACATCAATTTAAATGTAGAGAAAAAGGAACATATTACAGAAGACTTGTTTCTCATTTTCTTTTATGCTTCAACTACAATTTTACCTAACCACAGAATGTTCTTTTAAAGAACCGTCATTTAAATATTGTTAGAAACATTCCTGTTTTTACATTGGCTTGCAAGTTAACCCCAAATACCTTATTGGACATTTGCTGGCAGTGCTGTTCTGTAGTATGGATCAATGTCTGGTCCAAATCTACCATGAGCACCAGTTTTCTATTTCGATGTAGTCGCTGTTGATCTTCTCTTCCCAGCTGCTCAGCTTGCTGTAACAGAAATATTCACTGCTAAGCTTAGCTTCATAGAAATAAATTAGGTTTATTGCCTTTTGCATATTGTAAAAGTGAGAAGCACTTCTGCTACAAACTAACTGCACAAGAAATGGTGCCTCAGCATAACTGTAGCAATGGCAGCTGCGGAACAATTTTGTTACAGAAAAAAAAATGTTCTCAAAGTCTACTCTCAGATCTCTGTGACACTACTAACTCTTAAAATTCATAAACTCAACACAAAACTTTCAAATTTAACAAATAAGTAACCACTGATTTAATGTAAGGCCCAGTGTCTTGATAGGAAATAGCAGTAGCTTTGAACACAAAGGAAAATTCATCAGTAGGTCTGAGAACTTTTGACTGCTATGTCCAGTAATTTTGCATCATTAAGGAGAATAAGTCTGACAACCCCACACCGAGTATAAAACCAAAGCTGCTGGTGACAGAAATGATACCTGTCAACTTCAGATTACAGAATGTATGCCCTCAGACATAAATAGTTAAGATTATGCAGTTCCACATGGGCACTAACAACAAAGACCTTATAATCCAGTAAACATGAGTGAAGTTTACTCCTCTTGCACCTATTTACAAACTTTCCAAGTACCACATGAAGCTCTGTGTTCACTTGATCCACTTCTGATAGCAAGTTGCAGTGTTACCCTCAAGACAGTTGAACTTAAGTTAGAGCACTACGAAGCAGCAAGGATCAAGTGCAAATTGCTCTTTGAAACACTCCTCTATGATGGAGACACCTCTAGCTGCTTACATCTTCACAGTTGCCCTCACTGGTGTTCTTTGAAGAATTACCAGAAAAAAAAGAAAAATCAAGTAGCAACATAAAAAAGTAAAAACGGATCAGATCGACAAAGAAGATAAACAGAATGTTTATCTTCAAAATAAACATGCTCTTTCCCCCTACACAAACTGAGGGATAAACAAGCATATTTTGATAACTCAGATGAATATCTGAAATACTCATGAATTCAGAATATTTGGAATATTTGAAAAACAATGAAATAATTTTACCATACAGATAAGTTGCAGACAAACTAGCTTCACTATATCTAGTGGGTCAATTTCAAGGTGAAGGTTAAAGCTAGGTTTCAGAGACATTGCAAGCTTTGAACAGATTTCAGCTAAGGGAACTTTTCACTAACTGTTCACTCTTCGTGACAAAAATGTTCAACTAGTACATTTACAGGCTGCTGTCGAAGTGGCATCTTTTCAGTACACAGCTCTAAAAAAAACCCAGTATAAAATCTGATAAAAATCAATCTACACTAAGATAAACTCACAAAAACCTGGAACTGCTAATGTTCAGCCCCAAATTTCTCTTCAAAGAGAAGCCAAACTTCCTGTACACAACATTTGAGAAACTACTATAATTAAGTTTCTGAACTGTGGAGCTACTGTGAAAGGTGTGAACAAAGAAAGCACGATGGTACTTACCTCAGAGCTAACTTTCAGTTCTGGGACACTGTGAACCATTGATACAGTTGCTGTGGATAATGGCACACTCTGTTTGCCATTCTTGCTTCGTATCCTAATCACATAGGGAAAAGAAGCACCACATGAGAGAGTAATAGCTTAGTGAAATGTTGAACAGACTGAAATCTGTAGTCTCAAATTAATCATCAGAAAAAATTGATTAAAAAGAGCTATTTTAACTAACATACTTTTTCAAATTCTTGCTAATGCAAGTTACTAGACAAAATGGATAGAGATCAAAGAAGCTCACCAGAAAAAAACCCCGCAAAAAGTCACTTCAGTAAGTTATACTTCCATACAATTATTTCATGACACGACACTAAGATGAAACACATCTAAGTACTGATTTGCATCAAAAAACAAGCTATAAACTAGGTATAACTACCAAACCACTCAAATTTAAAACTATTCCGCTTCTTTTTATTTTTTTTTGCAATCACTCAGCATGCAATTATATG
Organism: Pseudorectes ferrugineus; assembly: GCA_008033365.1. Taxonomy (NCBI): domain Eukaryota; kingdom Metazoa; phylum Chordata; class Aves; order Passeriformes; genus Pseudorectes; species Pseudorectes ferrugineus. The sequence continues at coordinate 10,150 of QWTY01010675.1, read as the reverse complement.
CTTTTGTTGCAAGCTAGAGTATGAAAAATTTAAGCAAAGGACAGGCAAAGTTACTCTCTGCATATAGAGTGACTTACAGGTGACTGCTGCTTCAAAAATATCATCCAAGAAAAATCCCCATACATGCTCTTCCCATTGACACAAACAGAGTGAGGAACTTTTTGTATGCTTGTGTTTATTTTATTTATGTGTGTATTATACACGCAGCCTTACCAGTATACAGATGCATGCATATACAGATACCAACACAGAATAGGTGTCACCCTCGTGTGCATACATATATATGAGACAGAGTGTGTGTGAGTGCACACTCGAGTACAAAATTCTTGAAAACTGACCAAGCAACCCTTTACAGGATCCCTTTCACTAGTTTACAGCTTACATCAATCAATTTATTGGGAATTCTGACATCCAATTGATGATTCACTAATATTAAAAAATACTACCAGACAAATTTTGTCCTAGGTGACACATGCACATGTTTTAATTCTCCTATGTACCAGTCCCATTAAGGACAAGGTTTGGTATCAGATCTACAAGAGTTAAACTAGATTTCACTTTGTGGCAAGCTAACTTCTGAGGAACAACTGCACTGAGCTGAGTTGAGGCAGACACAACCACAGACAGGTATCTTTCACTGTACCATAGTGTATGGCAGCATTGATGTCCAGGAACAAAAGGTATTATTTGGTCTGAAGTTTACATGTACATTTTAGCATCTTACATCCTTTGCTTCAGAGTTCAGAAAACCTCATATATAACCCTGAGAGGCATTTTAAATGAGCCTTTAAAAATTATTAACTGTTTTCAGACCATTAGTTGAATGACTACTAAGAACACTGTACTTGCTTTTCTCCAAGCAAGAAAAGCATCAATGCTTTTGAATTGTCTTCTGATGTAGGTTCAGCAGACATAATGCAATATTTCAGATGTATAAGCCATTCTGTATAAAATGAAGACACATACATAAGACATACTAAGAAGTATTAAGTGAAAAAAACTTAATTCGCTGGACACCTTGAATTTCTCTGGATTTTTCATGAAACGATAGCAGTAGAGCAATACTTAGATGCGACTGTATTCAAACCTCAAATCAAATATTCATTCAGGACAGACAAAGCCCTATTCATGATTATCCTAACTTTGCTAGGTTTGCCAAATAATACTGGTTTACAAAATATTAACATTCAACTTTTTATTTAAAGTTATATCCAAACATTAACCAGGCTACTTCTTGCATAGCACTCTCAATATTCGGTCCACTTGCACTAGTTTGTGGGATAATGTTCACAAAATAATTCTTAACAATGAGCATGAATTAAAATGAAACCAAAGTATTTCCAGCCAAATTAAATGAGTATGCAACATTACTTTATAAAATCCAGGCAACTATACAGCCTGTTTTGGAACAGCTGTTGAATTAGTAATTTGATATGCATAAGACACATTCTCTTTACTAAGCAATGAGACAGAGCAAAGGAGAAATACAATCATCTTTTGAATTTGCTTTCTTTTTTGCCTAAGGCTTAAATTCCTTTAGTTCCATGGCAGAATGTTTCACAAAAAAATTGAAAACAGTTAAGAAGCCTTAAATTGAAAGCACTGGAGACAAGCTAGCTCCCATTCAGACACAGTACAAATGAAGCAAGGTCGCATGAATGAGACTGCTGTTACCTCTGAGCTATTTGCACCTCCACACATAAAGCTCTCAGGTTTACTAAGCCACTGTTGACACACCATACAACTCTCAGTCTCAGTGGTGAGTACATGGAAAGCAAAGTGTGATGAGAACTTACCTCTCTACACATGCTCCTTGTATTTTCTACCTAAGTTACACTACATCGTCTCCACAAGAAAAGAGCATGCACAGTTCTTAAATCCTAAATGAGTGGAGACCTCAGAGCAGCCTTCCAGTACCTGAAGGGCCTAAAAGAGACCTGGAGAGGAACTACTTACAAGGGCATGTAGAGACAGGACAAGGGGGAATGGCTTTGAATGAAAAAAGTGTAGGTTTCATTAGCTATAAGGATAAAATTGTTCTCTGTGAGAGTGGTGAGGCACTGGAACAGCTTGCCCAGAAAAGCTGCGGATGCCCCATCCCTGGAAGTGTTTAAGGCCAGACTGGATGGGACCCTGAGCAGCTTGGTCTAGTGGAAGGTCTCCCTCCTTATGAAAGGAGGTTGAAACTAGATGACCTCCAAGCCCCTTCCAGCTCAGGATATTTTATATTAGATGAGAGAAGGAAGAGCTTGAATCCCTAATCAGAAGCAAGGAGAAGTTGGAAAAAAGAGCTGACAGTACTTACTGAGTTAAATCCTGGCCACATTCTGCACACAAGCCTTTCATAACAACAGGATGGCTGCATCCTTCCAGTCTCACCAAGACAGTCCTGAAAAAGATGTAGGCATTCCATTTACAGCAGGTAGATTACAGACATGTAGATTAGTAACCCACAGACTGAATGAATTCAAAGAATAAATTCTGGTTATGACTTGAGTGTCAGCCCCTTAAGATATGTGCTTTTGCCACAACATGCTGAAAAGGACAACCATCTAAATTTTCAAATTATTAATTTTCACAACTTTAAAAGTCACTGAATCATATACTAAGGTCAGTTTCTAACCATAGTTTAGCAAGGAAGTTCAATGAGAACGAGTGCTGTTTGTCCAGAAATAGTTTACATTCACTTAGATACAACTCCCCATTAATACCCTACTGAACTGCACAGTAATGAAAACCAAATGCAGAAAATTCAACATCACAGAACAGCTCAGATTCTCTTCTTTCAAATCACTGAGTCCAACCATTAACCTAACACCGCCAAGCCCTCCACTAAACCATGTCCCTAAGCACCACATCTGCATGTCTTAAATTCATCCAGGGATGGTGTCTTGACCCCTTCCCCAGGCAGCTCATTCCAATGCCTGACAACCCTTTCCGTGAAGAAATTTCTCCTCATATCCAGTATAAACCACCTCTAGCACAAGTTGAGGTAATTTCCTCCCATCCTACTGCTTGATACTTGGAAGAAGCAACTCCCACCTGGCTACAGCCTCCTTTCAGGAAGTTGCAGAGTGATAAGGTCCCTCCTTGAACCTCCTTTTCTCCAGACTCAACATCCCCAGCTCCCTCAGCTGCTCCTTATCAGACTTGTGCAGCAGATCCTTCACCAGCTTCACTGCCCTTCTCTGGACATGCTCCAGGACTTCAATGTCCTTCTTGCACTGAGAAGTCCAAAATTTAAC
>QWTY01010674.1:0-12961 GCA_008033365.1 Pseudorectes ferrugineus | reverse complement strand
CATTAATTATATTTTTAATATATAAAAGATACTGTATAAAAACCAATCTGCATCTTGGAGCTGTTAATGCATCACACTCTGGTCCTCACAACTCCCTGCTGAAATCAATGGGATGTGGGAATTACAGAATCAAAGAATGGTTTGGGTTGGAAAGGACCTTAAAAACCATCTTGTTCCAACCCCCCAATATGTGAAGGCCACAGTTCTTCATTTGGTTATTTAAATATGACTGGTATATAGATCTTGTATTGAGAGTTATGTCTGGGATGTGTGTGGCTCCTGCACATCAGGAATTCAATCTCTGGCACAAAAAAGTGTTGTGGACATGGGTGTGACCATTTAATGATACCAAGCTCTCCAGTTCTTGCTTTGGGAGTGATTTTGGGGAGCAGTGGTGGGACAGGGGGGCTCACCCTGCAGTTACACTCTCTTGGTGCTGACTGCAATGCTATGGGCTGGACTTTGCAGGTGTCTTCAAAACTGTATTCCTTAACAAATCCAAGCAACCTGGCATCTCTGAGGCTGGACTTCCTGCGCATCATTTGCAGCCATGAGCACTATGTCACCTTGAATTTACCCTGCAGCTTGCTCACACCACCAGCATCTCCATCACCATCCGTGTCTTCAGCCACTTCCCAGGTACTGAGAAGGATCCTGTGACCAGGATCCTTTGGGAAATACAAGTTCAGCTGGGTGCTGAGAATTAAATCCTGTGGGGCAGTTGTATCACTGTACCTTCAGACCCTGTTGCTAATATTTTTGGAAGTGTTTAGTTAGAAATCAGCTTTTCCTGCCACATAGGTTCTGATTTCTTTTGATATTTTATTATTGAAAAAAGAGTGCCCATATCCCTCTGCTGGTAGTGACCACACACTGTCCTTAGGGACCTGGTCCCCTCTTATATTGGACAAACACAAATGAGCCATAAAAGAAACACTTTATCCACTGTTACCCTTTTCAGGCAACAAAAGGGACTTCTGAGCTCACTGCAGCTTAGTCCTGGCCTGCTCAGAAGGAGTAATTTGAATTAGTGTGTCATTCAAGTGGATTAATTAGTTGCAAAATCACGTAAATGAAATCAAATTAAAGCCTTCTTCAGCCTGAATAAGAACATCCTTGAGTTAAAAGTTTAACTAATCCACTTCTAAAGGTTATTTGGTTTAACTTTCCTAACGGGGAAGACACTAACAACAAACAGAATTAATGGAAGGGTTACTGAGGTGGGGTGGAATTTAAGTGTAGATGTGCTTTGATCCAAACAAAAAAAGGGAGAAGGTGTGAGGTTGTCTTTAATTCTGAAAACTGTTTCTAATGTATGTCCTAAGCTTTGGCTCTGTTCACGATGCAGTTTCTGAAACTTGATTTTTTCAGAGTTCTGGGTTCTCCACCAATGTCCAAGACCAGAAGATTGCAAACATGTTTGAGTTGTCTGTGCCTTTCCGCCAGCAGCATTACCTGGCCGGGCTGGTGCTCACAGAACTGGCTGTCATTCTAGATCCTGATGCAGAAGGGTAAATGTTTACAAAGTTTTGTTTTTCAAGGGTTTTCTGTAATTCCAAGCAAATGGTGGATGCAAAGAAAAGTCCTGGCATGGCCAGAAGTTATATAAATTTGTAAGCTATGATAAGAAAACAGCTCTTTAAGAATCTTCTTTCTTCTTGCCCCTTGTGTTTCTTCCTCATCCCGACTCTGTAAACCTGATTTTGATCCCATTTTTCCAGCTGAGAAGAAGTTCCTGCTGGAGCCCCCGGGTGCCACAGGGGCACTGCTGGAGCTCTGAAAGGAAAATAGCTTTTCTCAATTGTAACAAGAAAATAATTTCCAATATTTAAGAAGCCTCTCTTGCTGGTGGTTTTAAATGTTACAATATATTTTGCCTGTGGTTCTCCCAGCTCTTTTTAACTGTAAATTATGCATTGATGAGGCCCCTGTGGGTTACATAAATAGACAAATAGAGTCAAGCATGCAGAGTTTGCCAGTGACTTGCCTGGCTTGTGCAGCAAATAATTTTCTCCTGTAGTCCTGACATCCAGCCTGTTCCTCGTGTTATTTAGGGCTGTTTTCTGCCTTGCCTCTTTAAAATGGGTTGCAATGGAAATTATTGATTGCTTCCACAGTCCTGAGTTCCCTCACAGGCATTTTTCTCAAGGTGGACTCAGAAATATCAGCCGAGTCGACAAATGCTGATGATTCATGGTTAATTCTGCCCCTTTGCCAAGAGGTCTCTGGAGTTAAACATTCATTCTGTTTCCTCTTGGAGAAGAAAGTGATGCCATAAACTGGAATATTTTCCTGTATATATACATAACACACTGCAGTCCCATTTGTTTGGCCTGAAATGGAGAAAGCAGCAAATCTTTACCCATATGTGCTGTCTGCAGAAATCCTTTTTGTGCCAGAGGAGCTTCCTGCTTGCTGGTTAGAAATCAGGCCCTGTCTCTGACTGTGTCTGCCCTTGTTCTTCACAAACTTTCTGTTCTCTACCTGCCTACCAAGCCCTTAAGCCTGGCCTAGGATGGTAATCTCTGCACAAAGGAGCTTCCTGGTGTCTGCTGGGGAGACGACTCCTCTCTCAAACCTTGTCCAGCCAGAAAAAGCCCCCTGATACCAGTTCAGCTCTGGAGATGCATTTTGATCAAAGCTCTTGAATGTGGGGGCAGGTGTATACCTGTAAAACATTGATTTTTTTATTGTTTTCCAGAATAACTTGTAGTTTCAGGTTTGTTGACTTCTCAAGCTCAAACCTTCTGCATTTGCCCTGGTAGATCTATCAGATAAAGTAAATCAAGTGTGTTCAGATTGGCTCTTCCCTTGCTGTGAAGACTTTTAACAGTCACACAGTATCACCAGCAGAGAGTTCAGACTTGCCTTCTGTAAAATATTGTGGCCACCACTGGAGAAAGCTCAGAATTGTTCCCAGTTCATTATCCTGCAGCAGGAGTGGAGAGGGATGTTCACCTCATTGCTTGTTGTTAGAGACCTGCTTTAGGCCTTGATAGGTGATCCAGAGCCTTAAATGTGTTCTGTCCTTGCTCTTTTTGCTCCATTAACAAGGTGTGTTTAATTCTAGCTCATTTTATAAAAACTCTTTGGATTGAGTTGGACAAAAAGGGCATCAGTTCCTTGGTGCCTGGAGGTGTTGGATACATCCCTCAGTGTGCCAGGGCACAGGGCAGCCCTGCAGAGCACCTGCAGCCTGAAAAACAGGACAAACAAAGCATGCAGGGGAAGGGATCCAGCTGAACGTGACAGTCGGAGCAGCTGGACCCTGCACAGTTGTCTCTGCAAACACCGCGGGGGTGCTTTGGCCATCACACACAGCACCCACGCTGCCCATCTTGGCTGATGGTGCAGGCCAGAAGTGAGAAAATCAGAATTCAGCCCTCAGGGTTCAGTGCCAGAGTCAGTTTTCCAGAAGTGTGGGTGGGTGTTGACAGAAATCCAGGCCAGGGCTGAGATAACGGAGGGGGCGAGATCGATTCACTGCCTTATCAGGCAGGAAGAGCAGGGGGCTGCATTTCCTCCTCTCCACTATGGATCGATCCACCACGGTGCCCACTCGGCTCTGGAAAAGTGACAAAGAAATCCATGGATCCCTGGGTTGGAATTACGCTGCGTTGCTTGGATGTTTTCCCTATCTGCGGTTTTATGGCCTGCGGGATAGTTTCCCTTGAATTTTTAAAAACACGATTTAGGTGCCACTCCTTCAAAATAATACAAAGGCTTTTCTTTATCCTTAATCTGAAGGAACCAGTCACTTAAATAAGCGTTTCCTTCCTAGTTGTTAAGGCTCTCACTGATTACACAAACAAGCAATTGTAGGATCTCATTATGGCTTGATTAAAAGCCACAGGGAGGACGTGCAGCTCCGATAGCTGATGTCCTCCCAAGCTGTACTGCTGCCTTTTAGTCACTTCAAACCCCCAAAAATTCAGTCAAAGCCTCTTTTTTTTAACCAGAACTCACCTCTACTTTTCAGGTAAAGTGGATACTGCCTGAAATTCAGCACTTGTTTTAATACCTCAGGTCTGAACATTGCAGCTTATGTTTTGCTACTGCCTAATGTCTGAGCTTCCTTGGCTGCTTCATGCATGGGGTAAAGTGTCTTCTTGGCTGGTTTGCCTACAGAAGCAAATAGCTGCAGAGAGAACCTGCTATTTGCTCTGGGAGAGTTTTGCCTCTGTGTGGTGGCTGAGGGGATTGGAAGGAGCCGAGTCCTTGAGAGATTCAGGGAAGTTTTTATGTTTTCAAGGAGGGTCACACCTGGTGCCCTACAGAAGGGCTCTGCCAGTGTTTGCATCTGAATAATGAGAGAGGCCATTTGGGCTATTTTTCCTTCTATCCCTTCACGTCTTTGCCACTTTTTATTCAGAATTATGGATCTGTAGTCTCCTGTTTTGGTTCAGTAATTGCATGGGGTAGGGTGGGCAGCTGAAGCAGAAACTTCCTGATCAGCAATGTTCTGGCTTAGGAGGGTTTGTCTCTCTGGAAATGGCGTTAAATAGAAACAAAAAAAGAATGCAACAAGTAGTTTTACTAAACCCACTGTCCTCTCAAGTTTCTCTCCCTGTTTTCCATATTCACTAAGTTTTTCTAATAGTTTTTAGTAGACTCAATGCTTCAGCACAGCAGTAGCTGGGACTGTGGGGGTTTTTAATGGAAAATATGAGAGTGTCCACATTATATTGGGTGTGCATTCCACAAGATATTTTTGCCCATTTTACAAGGCACAGTGAAAAACCAGCCGTCTGTAAAATCCATGGGAGATGAAAAAAACACACGCGGTGGCAGTTTGCGTGAAGTTAAAAATAAAAAACGGGATTTTTTTTTTCCTTTTTGAAGCCCCTTAGTTACAACAGAGAGCTTGCTTTGAAGATATTAGCTAACGTGCATGACCCAACTGTCTTTTAACAGTTTATTTGGATTGCATAAGAAGGTCATCAACATGGTACACAACCTGCTGTCCAGCCACGACTCGGACCCGCGGTACGCTGACCCCCAGGTAAAGGCCCGGGTGGCAATGCTGTATCTACCTCTGATTGGCGTGATCATGGAAACTGTGCCTCAGCTCTATGACTTCACAGGTATTTGATATTCTCTGCCTTGGCTTTCTGCTCATCTGCTCACCTGATTTGGGTGTTTGGGTTCTAAAATTGAGTTATGAACGCTTTTGCTGTCGGACGAGGTTGTTTCTGAATTGTGATTTTGACATTTTTTCATGTTTGTTTTCGCTTGCAAAATGTGTCTTCAATGCCTGCTAACACTCAAAAGTTGCATTTGCCCACTTGTTGGCATGAAATAAAAAACCAGCAGTGCATTTTAGTTTACATCTCACTGGCTGCTGTAGGTGCAGAGCCAGCATCCCTCTGTGTCTCTGACCTGCTTAAAAAGTCATCCCTCACACTGTACCAGAGTTCCTAATTACAAAGGATAAGCAGAGTTCCTAATTACAAAGAATAAACAGAGTTCCTCTCCTTCCTCCCATCATGTGCTCCATCAGCAGTTCATTTTCAGGGGTGCTTTGCAAAGTGTCCCAAAGAGCAGCAGAGGTTATTTCAAATCAGAGCAGGGAGTTCAATCGGGAATAGTTTGGAATTTAGAGTTGTCCTCTACATCCTTTGAGTTTAATGACACAATAAAGCTGCAAGGAAGGATTTGGAATATTCAAAGGGACAAAAGGTCTGTTGTTAGAAGGGTTTTAGGTACTGAGGTTGTGTAGGTTGCATTTGGGAATTGCTTTCTTTGCTTTCATGCCCTCAAATCATTGTCCTGTTCTTTGTAGGACCCCTCGAGTGGGATGATTTTTAGTTTGCATTCCCAGTTCAGTGAGACCAGCACTGTGGAGGGAGTCTGGGGGGTGAAGCCTTGGGTTTGGAGCTTGACTAAACTCCTGTATTTCTCTGCAGAGAGTCACAACCAGCGGGGGAGGCCGAGCTGTGTCGCCGTGGACGATTACGAGAGCGAGGGTGGCAGCATGATCAGCCAGACAGTGGCCATGGCCATTGCAGGGACATCTGTCCCCCAGCTCACCAGGCCCAGCAGTTTTCTACTCCCCTCCTCGGTACAAATCCATCCCTCCCCATTTCCTGACCCTCAGTCTGTGTCAGCCAGCAAATATTCAGCAGGTTCTGTGGGGACCCACGTCAGTTTGCAGCTGCGTGTTGCAGAGGGGCAACAAGGGGGACAGAGCACTGTTTGCATGTTGCTGTGTGTCTCAGAGGGGCATAAGAAAATGCCAAGGAGGGATAGAAATAAACAAAGCTCAGAAAGTGGGAGAATTCTCTTCCCTGATAAAGATTCTCTTGTTCTGAAACAATCGTATAAAAGTGAAGTGCAATAGTCACTATGAGCTTTAAGCCCTAAGCACAAATTCTACCCGAGCTAAATCCCACCTAGCTGAAGACACAGAGGGGCCGTTTTCCCTGTTCTCTGCACAGAGAGGGAATCCTGATTCTGGCAGCAGGCAGACCCTTCCATTTCTGCCTTCTCTTGCCTTTGCTCCGGGATTATGACCCCATTTTGCTGGGATTTAGGTGCACTCTCAGTGAGACACTGATAGATGCATGAGATAATGAGTGGAGCCCCTCTGCTTAACTCCTACGCTGCTGGAGGTTTGTAAAGGCATCTCAAGGGAAGAAACTCACACACTGTGGTGATGGGAAGGTGTGGGTGTGAAGCACTCTGTCCTGACCTGTGTTTCAGAGTGGCAGGCAGCACTCCACCTTCTCAACAGAGTCCAGCCGCAGCCTCCTCATCTGCCTGCTCTGGGTGCTGAAGAACGCGGACGAGAGCGTCCTGCAGAAGTGGTTCACAGACCTGTCAGTGCTGCAGCTCAACCGCCTGCTGGACCTGCTCTATCTCTGCGTGTCCTGCTTTGAGTACAAGGTACTGCCATGCTGGAACCTCCTGCGGTCCCTCCTGGGCCCTGCCGAGGACCTTTACACTCCCATCCTTTACACGACTGCAGAAAGGCATTTCCTGCTCTCTCCAAAGTATTTCCTGTATTCACAATCCCAAGGCCAGGCTTTTCCCGTGTTTACTTCTCAGCCATGTGAGTGTCTCTGCCTTGTTCCACTTCTCAAGCAGTTTGTGCTGCTTGCCCCTCATCTGGGAACTGCTGCAGTGTCACTTTGAAAACAGAGTTTTCTTTAGCAATGCTGGAATCTGAGTGATTTATCTGCCCACCAGCTTAATCTGTATTCCTTTCTTGCTGCATGTCTTTAGACATTTTGAGTTGTTAACTCTTAGCAAATATCCCAAATTGAAAGAATCTTCCCTCATGGTCTTGTTTGGAACTTGCAGGGCAAGAAGGTGTTTGAAAGAATGAACAGCCTGACGTTTAAGAAGTCAAAAGACATGAGAGCCAAACTTGAAGAAGCAATTTTGGGCAGCATAGGGGCAAGGCAGGAAATGGTCCGAAGAAGTAGAGGACAGCTGGGTAAGTAAAGGAGTCCTCTGTGCCATCCCCATTTATTTGCACCCATTTGTGGAGTGGGATACAGACAGAGAGGCCCCTAGGAAAGCTGTTTGCAGCTTGCAGCATCCTGCACTGGGTCTGCTAAATCTCTACACTTTTCCTAAACTGCAGACAATTTATTTGTTAGTTGGTTGCCTTTTTAAGTGAGATCACATCTCATTTATGGGGTGTTCTTGCCTGAATTTTTTCTAATGTAGCATCTTCTAGAGTGTCCTGGTCAAGGATCAGAGAGGAGAACAAACTGCCTGATCTTGCTTTGATAGCTCTGAAAAGGCCTGGACGTTTCTGCTGACTTAAGGAGATGTGAAATAACTGTGGTTGGGCTAACAGGCAACTTCTGATGATTTTTACTGTTTGTAAAAACCAGTAATTTTTATGAACACTCAAATTCAAAGGGTGGCCCAGGGGTTAGGACAAGAATCAGAACTGTGGTTTTGTCTCCTGCCCTGCCACACACAAGCCTGTCGTTGTGGGCTAAGGTGGATAAGTAGTTTAGAGCCATAATTAAGGAATCACTTCAGAGAGATAGGAACCTTTATTTTTTTCTTAATGTGGCCAGATTGCTTTTATTACTTGAAATTCCCCTGCCCTCCCAGCAATGAGAATAAAAGATTGTGAGGTGGGAAAGGGGGTCTTGGCACCACCCTGAGAACATTCCTGGGTGCCAGTTGAGGACAGCAGTGTTGAAATGCTGAGGATTGGCACACTCAGGCTCCTCCTACAGTCCAAGGAAGGGACTCCTCTTACCAGTGAGTGTCTCAGCTGCCTCCCTGTGTCTCGTGCCACTCAGCAGTGACAGAATTAGGGCCATGTAAACATCCTGGCTGAGTGCCACAACCTCAGGCTCTAGAAAGTCATCTTTGCTGCCACCTGCCACTTGTGAGCAGATCTGGAGCTGCTGCTCGTGCAGCAGGGATGAGCATCAGCTGACTGCTGTTGTTTTGCTGTTACCCTGCAGAGAGGAGCCCTTCTGGGAGCGCCTTTGGAAGTCAAGAGAATCTGAGATGGAGGAAGGATATGACTCACTGGCGGCAGAACACAGAGAAGCTTGACAAGTAACTCTGCCTTATCCTTCTGCTCTGCCCATGTGCCAGGGCCTGTGAGAGCAGGGCTCCCCTCCCCACAGAAGGTCACTGCCAGCAGCCACTCAGCCCTTGTGCCACTGGGTTGGACAGGGCTGGCATTGTAAAAAAAAAAAGCAAATAGCTTTTACTCCAACACTGCCCTCCCAACTCTTTGCCTTTCCACTGTCCCTTGCTTCCTTAGACTTTCAAATGAGATTTAAAGAGATTTCTACAATCCATTCCTTTCTTAAAACCCTGCCCTAAGCTGTAATTTAGAGGGAAGATCCATTAACAGTTTCCACAGATAGCATATATATCTCATGTCATATTTCCTTTATTCCATAAGAGCATTCTGGAGTTCACAAAGCTCGCTTTCCTTTCCTGTCCTAATCCATCACTTTGATTGTTTTTCCACATGTGCTGTGCTTTTAGAAGCCACAAACCAGCCAGGTACTGTAGCATTGGTGTGCAGTTCTTATAAATTGCCATTTTGTACATCTGCAGACTCAATCATCACAGCGTTGTTTGTGATGCTTGGCAGAACTTCTCAGTGTGTGTGTGCAACTGACTGGAATGAGCTCTTTTGGCTTATTACACCCATTTCCTTGAAAATTCCCTCTCTTGGTGTGGTTTAATCCGGAGGGCTCAGGAGTTGTGTTTGAGCTTTGCTGTGCACGTTTTCTGTCTCCTCAAATTGCAACCTGCAGTCCCCATCCTCTCAGCAAAAGGATTGTTCCTAATCCTAGGAAAGCAATCTCAGCCCAAGTGAAGCTCTGAAGAAACTGAGGAATGGGGTCCTCAGAGCCCAGATGGAGATCAGGCCAAATTTTACCCTTGCAGACATTGACTCTCCCTGGAGCAGAAAGCAATTCTTCACAGCTTTTAGTTGCTTTGTCCCACACAAAAATGTAATTTCTCCTTATGACAAGTAGTGGCTTTTTGTCCAAGGCTCCAGGCCTGTTGAGTCACTGGGAAAGCCAGATGACCAGGGTGTTTCATCCTGCTGATGAAATTATGTAGATATAAATTCCAGAGTCACACCAGATTAAAATTTGGCCTGAAGAACTCATCAGTTCACTGCTGGCACTGGGTCTGAGCCCTCTCCTTCCCAGAAGGACCTCATGGACACATTTAACAGCTGTAGAATTCCTTGATGGTCAAAGGATGGTGTCTCACCTCACAAAATGAGCTGCTTAGATAAAACTCTCTAGAGCTGCTTTCTAACCCCTGCTTGCTGTGACTGGGTCTGCTGTGTCCCGTGTGTGTAGGTAGAGCCTGGCCCTTTGAAACCCCATAAACAAGACTTTTCACCCCAAGAACTGTGCACAGCTTGCAGCTGCTGTCATTTTATGCAGATGGAATAATTTTATGTGGGGCCAGGTCCCAAAACTTCCTATCCTGGAGATGTTGGGTGTGTGACCCAGCTCTCAGAGGACGTGAAGTGTGGCAGGGAAGGGTTGCTGCAATACAGCTCCAAGAGCCAAATAGTTCCTCCCTCTTTTTGTGTATTTTTGTGGGATTTTGGTCACCCTCCTGCTGGGATTTGGCCTGGCACGAGTCTGTCAGAGATGGCACCTGTGGCAGGGCAGGCCAGGGTTGGGCTCTTTCAACACAGCACTGGATCTCTGCCCAGTGCAGCTGGTGCCACTGGAACGGGCTGGCTGCTGCTGAATTCCTGGAGCCACAGGTGTGAGTGGGTGTCTGGACTTTGCAAAGCTTTCCAGGAAAGCGAGTGCCTGGCATGGAACAGCAAAACCGTGTCCTTCTCCTCGGAGAGGAAGTTATGCTTCAAGGATTAAATGCAGTGCAGCCTAGAGAGATAAGATTGCACCCTGGCAGGCTGCACTGGGCTGCTCCCAGCGTGAGTGCAGGTTCCCAGCTCGTGTAGCACCACCGTGTGTCCACAGCCTGCAGCATAAAGCCACATGTCCTGTTCCTGGTTGTGCTGTCGCATGCCTAACGATGCTGCCGAGCCACTTTGGAGTGGGACTTGGGGTCTAAACTGTTGTTGTGCTCCTGGGAGAGTAATGAAGTGTCAGAGAGCAGTGTGAGCTCTCCTAGCATGATGAACGTGAAGCCTCTGTAAGTCTGTTCTTGTAAAAAACTGCGTTTTCCTTCCTGTCCTCTCAGTGGGTGCATTGAAATCTCCTCGTAGTGTTGTCCAGTGATAAATATACAAACAGTAACTGGGAGTTTGCTGCTCGTGACAGAACATTTTTGACTGGAAAATATGTAGGTCTGTTCCTTAATCAGTAAGTAATTGTACTGCTTTGTTTTCTCTGATTAGGTCAAGGGCTGAGATAGAACACGAGGCACTCATCGATGGGAATCTTGCAACAGAAGCCAACCTGATCATTTTGGATACTCTAGAGATAGTTGTACAGGTGAGGTTGATAAGAAAATGGAGATGTGATGGCATTACAGTCACCTGGCCAGGCAGCACTTCGTTAAACAAAACCTCCCTGCTGCTCCTCATTGCCTGAGTGCTGAGAGAGCTGTTCAGCTGCAGCAGGAAGGGGAGTTCCAAAACCTGCCTCAAATTCATTGGGTTCCAGGTCTCACTTTGTCCCCTGATTTTGGTACAAATAGATCTGGGCCCAGGCTGGGAGCAGGTAGGACCACGCTTCCCAAATCCACCTCTGATCTGCAGAGAGACCCAGGAATCCCAACTTTGTGCCTGAATAACCCAGCTAGAGCCCAGCTATGGGCTTTTCCTCCAGTAGAGCAATGTCCCCAAAGGTCAGAGCCTCACTGGGGACAAAGATTCCCCATTCCACCTGCTTTATCCACGGGTCAGGTGTTCCTCACCTGGGGCTTGGCTCAGAACGGGGCTGTTTTGCAGGCCCAGCTAAGTGGGTAATTCCCCCCTGCAAAGGGCATTTGGTCAGAGCTGTTTGCTCTCTCCCACACACACACACCACACACAGGAGGTTCATTTTTCTCATGGAATTTGGGTTTCCCTTTGCAGACGGTGTCCGTGACGGAGTCCAAGGAGAGCATCCTCGGCGGGGTGCTCAAAGTGCTGCTGCACAGCATGGCCTGCAACCAAAGTGCCCTTTACCTCCAGCACTGCTTTGCCACACAGAGAGCTTTGGTCTCAAAGGTGAATCCCCTGGGGGGGCTGAAATCCACCCTGAGCAGCACTGAGGGAGGAAGGCACTGTTTTTTCCTTTGTATGGGGTCCCTTCCCCAAGCTGTTATTGTTTTGGGCAGTATCAATTTTCAGGCAGTGTGGCCTGGCCTGGTTTTCATGGGCAGTGCCTGCATTTCTGCATTTTGGGGTTGGCTGCACCAAAAAGTGCAGCTGACACAACCTGGGTGGGGTGTGGGTTCCTGCTGGCTGGCACTGAGTGGGAAGAGGCACCTGCTCAGTGGAGAGCACAAGGCACAGGTGGGATTTAAGCTGGACAAATCTCACTTTAAATGGATTTGTTTCCCAGTTTCTGTAGGTGTGCTGGGAGAAGCTCTAAGTTTTAAGCTTGAGTTTTTGGGAGTGATGTAGATCAGTGTGAGGGTGTAGATGTAGGAGCAAGTTGTGGGGGAAGGTAAAATGAGTTGCCTTCCAGTGCTGCCAGTTTTGCCTTACTGTAAAATGATTCAAATGAGCATCATTCCCCTCAAAACAGAGGGATTGGGCTCCCTCTCATTCCAGTGTACCCTCACTGCTGCCTGTTTGTCCGAGTGCTCATTCCTGCCTGTCCAAGCACTGATTTCCTCCCGTGCTGTTTTCCAGTTCCCTGAACTGCTGTTTGAGGAGGAGACAGAGCAATGTGCAGACCTGTGCCTGAGGCTCCTGAGGCACTGCAGCAGCAGCATCAGCACCATCAGGTCACACGCCAGTGCCTCCCTGTACCTCCTCATGAGGCAGAACTTCGAGATTGGGAACGTGAGTCCTGCTGCTCTGCACTGGGTTGTTGCAGATAATGGGGTTGGGGGCTGCTGGCTTTGGGTACAGTCCCCCACAGAACTGGGGGACACCCTGGTTCTGGGCCCAGGGACTGTGAGGGGATTGAGAGCAGCAAAGATAACGGGATTCCAGTTTTTAGGCTTGACCAAACCAAAAGCAACTGTCTGGGATCAAGGCTGTTTCATGAGAGCATCATCCTCTTCAGGGTGTGTGAGAGGAGACTGTGTGGAAGGAGACAACACTAATATTTTTGCAGGAGAACCTTTGTGTGGAACTAAATAACCATCAGGTTATGAAGTTTGGCAGCACCAGGTTTATTCTAATCACTGCTCTGAGACAGCCTTTCTTGCAAAACTTCAGTTTTCTTTTCTCTGTCAGGTCAGGAGGAGGGTGCCATGAGCAAAGCACTGATATTGCACTGTCTCCAGGCTGCTGAAATGCCATAACAACATCTCTGTTGCAGAACTTTGCCAGAGTGAAGATGCAGGTGACCATGTCCCTCTCATCCCTGGT
>QWTY01010673.1:14001-33509 GCA_008033365.1 Pseudorectes ferrugineus | reverse complement strand
TGAGGCAGAATTTTAATAACCCAGTTTTTGAACCCAGCCTGCCTGCCTGTGAAGTGTACAGGTTGACTTCCTCATACCTCCACTGTAAGGGCAGACAACACAAGCAGAAAGACTGCAGATATAGTTATTACCCTCAGATGTGCAACCTCTTAGGACAAAACCCTGTTCCTTGTTAAGAGGTAAAGCTTTGGAGAGGTCAGTGGGAATCTTACTAGTAGAGTAGAAGTTTTGGTAGTCAATTAATCTTGTTTATTAATTATTCCTCTAAAAACATTCCATTTGTGATCTTCCCTTGTGATGTTGAAAGCACTATTTTTGTGCATCAAGCCCAAATTTCTTTTAATTATTTATTACCTTCCAGGCAATTAGTTTTTTGGGAAAAGGAAAGATACCCATCATAACCACACATCCTTGTTTTGTAATCTCCTTCATTATAGCTGATTCTTTCAAAAAAGAGGTGTGATAGTTTTGCTGGCCTATTTCAGA
This sequence comes from Pseudorectes ferrugineus, assembly GCA_008033365.1. NCBI lineage: Eukaryota > Metazoa > Chordata > Aves > Passeriformes > Pseudorectes > Pseudorectes ferrugineus. The sequence goes on along the minus strand of QWTY01010673.1, from coordinate 33,023 downwards.
GCTGATTTTAAATTACCTTACTGAGACAAAGCTATCAATCTCTTAATTTGAAGAAACTGCAGATCAATCCAGAGCTTTCTTTTTTTATATAACAAGAAAGGGCAATTTTCCTAAAATCAAGGAATCCTCTTGGACATAGTCTTTCTTTGTTTATGTGAAATACACTAATATTTTTTTCTTTTTATCCATTCAACAAGATATTCAAATGTAACGGTGGAATAACATTAGGAAAAAAGCACATGACAATCACTAAAATGTTATATTCTGCATCTGAATGATAAGAATCCCATTAAAACTCAACATTAAAGTATTGTTTTCTGGAAGAAAAATTGTCATGGATTTGATAAAGAAAAACAAAAACAACCTCGGCTTTTCCAGCTTTAATCAAGTAATTTGTGACCCAGTAAGAGCTCTGTACTGCTGAGCTATTTTCGGAGCATTTGTCACAGGTGTTTCACTTGTGTTCAGCACATCCTGATTCTAATCTTAATACTCTTAACAATAGTAGGGCAGCTTTTGAGAACAAGCAGGCTGGCTCTCCTGGTTATTTGTACTGCATTCTTACACAAGCATTATTTATCTGGGAATTGAATACCTTTTCCAACATTCATTTCACCTAAAAAACAGCTCCATCCACATAGGGGGGGTCTTCTTGCATCACTGAGTTGTATGAAGAGAGACATTCATGGACAAATCTAAAATTTGGGCCAGTTGCTCTACGTTTGAGCAGTGATCAGTGTGCTGGACAGCAACCATTTGAAGGAACGTTCCTATTGTGGGTGCTCACCACTTGGGGTCTTCTCATCCAGTTGACTGGCACCTGGGCTGTATTGTGGGTTTAAATCATCATGCCATATAAACAGAAGCAGAAATAACCCACAGTTCTCTAATTAGCCTCATTAATTCATTACTTGTGAGAGCTCCTGGCCTCACTGGTCCTATGATGGATTGCGGCAAATGCAGTGTGCATCCCAAGCCAAAGGCGAGGGCATGTAAGAGCAATGTCCATGAGATGATCTTCAGATCCAGCAGTGAATACTTCTGTTTAAGTACTTAATATTTTTTTAAGTACTCCAGATCATTTTTCTTCGACTGATTATGCTTTTACTGTGTGATAAATAAGACTCTGCCTGAGGATACCAGAGGGCATGCAGCACCAGAATAATATCTTTGCAACATATTTTGAGTGGTTATCACACCATTTCTAGCTCACCATATGGCTTAGTGCAGCTGTCCTAGCATTAAAATGACCTTCTTCATTACATAAAGGTCACAGATGCAGAATTCAACATTTTGTAACCCTTGGCAGGGGTACAGGCTATGCAGGGAGTACACCTGTTGTCCTGCCTGCAGTTCAGAACACCGTCACCCAATTATTGATTGAAATACAGGGATTGAAATTTAGCTTGCATTACTGTAGATACCACCAGTTAATAAACTTAGATGTTATTAAACAGTTTAATGTGCTGAGTTTAATAAGTAAGAATGCTAACATACTAGCATCAACTTCTTTATAGGGTTTTTCTGTTATCCCTAGTAAGCAGAACTGCTACATCCTTCTTTACTGAACCTGGCAATATTCTCATCTTTAAGAAAAGAGAAAATAGGAAGGAAGTTAAGGCAATGGCCAGGTGTTTCTGTACATAAAACAGTTAAATTTTTCTTCACTCAAAGAATTTTTTTGCATATTAATAGTGGAGTGGAGAGAAGGCCCAGTTTTAACCACTTCCCCATGCCTTGTCCTGCAGAAGCTGCTCTGCTAATGAAGAGCTGAACTGAATTTCCCTGCTGTTTTCCCCAAACTAGTAGAAAAACCTTGGGGTGTTCCTCAGTGTGTTACTCCTGCTGCTTCATGCTGCTTCAGTCAGGCAGCGTATTGAACAAGATGGAGCACTCAGCCTCTTGACTTAATCAGGATTGTGAAGGTCAATAAAGGGCACGGATAGCCACTAAAACACACTTCTCTTAGGAGTGTTCAACAGCATTGCCTTTTGATCGGTATCGCTAGAAAAAAAAAGCTGTAAAAGTTGGCTTGCACCCCTGAAGAACTGCTAGATAGAATGTTTTAAACAGCATATTCTAAGAAATAGAATCAAATCAAATTGAATTAAATCCAATAGAACAGAACTACCATTTCAGTTGGAAGGGACCTATGACTAGTCCAACTGCCTCACCACCTCAGGCTTCCCAACAGTTCAAGCATGGTTTTAAGAACATTGTCCAAATGCTTCCTAAATATTGATAGGCTTGGGTCATCAACCACCTCTCTAGGAAGCCTGTTCCAGTGTGTGACCACTCTCTCAGTAAAGAAATGTATCTTAAGTTGGCCTTGATACTGTTCTTTCCAGCTGACCATCCAAAAGTACTTTGAGGCAGCCACTGCAAATTCAGTAGTCCTTTTGGAGGGATTTCATCAGTACAATGCTAATATATTCAGGAATATCTCAAAATCAGTTTCCCTCAGCCGGTTTCAGAGCAGCCTATCACTCATACTATTTCTGCCTGCTCTGTGTGTCTTCCTTAGCAATGAGCTTTCATAAAAGCTACTGATTTAGTTTGTTTAGGATATAACCAAAACCTGCTGCCTGACAACCTAATTGAACTTGGAACACCTAATGTGGGAGCATTTCATTAAAAAGGGACACCAACCATTGATCTGGGATCTGACATTTTTTCTAATAATTAGTAAAAATATCATAATGCATATGAAAAGTTGACACAAATAGCACCCCAAACCAAACAAACACCCTAAGACTGAAATTTATTCCCACAGGTAAGGGACAAAAAGAAGCAAAAAGGCACTGAAGGTAAAGTACACGATGCTCAGGGAGATTGGCACAGCATTATGAAGCATCTAATTTCAGCTACCAAAGGGGCTCATATTGATTTTTTTTTTTTCATTCTCTGTGTGTTCTTTTATAGAGACTTCAAATAGAGTCTCCATTTTGCTCTTATGAAAACCACGTTTCTTGGAGGGCAGTGTGGGGGAGGGAAAAGAATAGCTCTTTCTGCTTGAAAAATAGCAGCCTACTTAGCACTTACCAGAGGATTATACACCCTAACATTCCGAGAAGCTCCTTTTCAGGTACATAGAGGGAAAATGGATGCCTTGGGAGTATTTAGAAATTATTTAAATTCATGCAGGCTGCTGAGTGTTTTCTCATTTGTGCATTGTGAGAGATAGATCCAGATTCTAGCCATTGCTTTTTGAGATATAAAATTTAAATTAAGGGCAAAGAACGTAGAGCAATTCAGAAATACCTCTATTTGTAGGTCATAATTGAAGTTATTGAAAAGATTGTTACACAGAAAATATTCTCTCTTCAGGGCTGGCCCAGCAGCTAGAGTCTGACTCCTTGATGTTCAGACAGGGAATATGGAAAACTCCAGTCATGATCAAGGTCTGAGTGACTGAAAGATCGACTCTTCATTCAGTCAATTTTTTCTGACGGTTTAGAAAATTCTAAATCTTTTCAGGATCAAAGGAAGCTATATTAGCAGCACCCATACCTGATTTTATTCTTTTTTTTTTTTTGAGAGAGGTTGTTATTCTTAAGTAAAAGATGCAAAAGTTCTAAGAGGAACACAACACTTATTAACATATAAATTTTACTTCAGCATGAGGAAGGGAGAGAACTCACCTTTCCTCACTCTTCCCTAGCTGGTTTTTGAGAAGAGGCTTTAACCAGAGTCCCTCAACTTTTGTCTCCACCATGCCTTCCTAACAGCTGGAGAAATGTCATATTTTGTGCAGTCACACATTTGTTTACAGTTGTTCCCTGCACTCTGGTTCAGAGATTAAAATGGCCAGAGATCCTAGCAGATGTATGGCTTGCACTGGATCCCTGACAAATTACTTGTTCTATTGCTTTTTAGGAGAGTGTTAAAAAAAAAAAAAAATAATTGTGTTAGAATTTTGGCAGAGGAAAAGAAAATTACTGTAAAAAATACTATTGCTGTTTCTCCGTATTTGGCACGCTAACAGACCAAAATTTGGGCCATCCAAATGACAGTTTTAGAGAAGGGGGAGGGAAGGAAGGACATCAAAAAAATTCTCATGGCTCAAACAACTTTCCATTTTACCCTGCACGTTATCTGACAGAATTAAAAATCCAGCAGGAAATTAAACCTGTACACCTGACAAAGAACTGCTTAGATGTGATGTGTGATTATAGATGACTCATTCCCATTCTGGAAGACTGGTCTCCTTTAAAGATTCTAGAAAGCTCTGTTTTCTTTATTTTTTTTTTCCCCAAAAGACATTTTACATCTTCATTATCTAAATATGATCTACAGACAGTGTTTATTTCATACAAAATAGGAAACATAACAAGCTTCTTTTAATTCTGTTTCCTAGCTAGTCAAGTGTTTATGAATTTATATGCCAGGTTTTTAAATTAAAATATTTTAATATCATGTTTTTCAAGGCTATGGAAAGAATTTCTTCCTAGGTGCCTGTGAATTGTATTTTTAAGCTTGTGTGGAGATAGCTGGACACTACTGAAAAAAAAATCAATGCAATAACATTGCAAGCAACATAATAATATTTAACCCTTACATGGCAGCTCTTGCATATAAGTCTGCAGTGCCTTCAAGTCTGCAGTGCCTTCACAACGACTGAAATGATTATTTTTCATAACACCTCTAAGATGCAGAGAAGAGCTGCACAATGAGTACTCAGTAAAGGATGGAATCACCAGAGGTAATTATCTCCGGTGCAGAGGAGGACCGCTAGTTAAAGTCTTCATCAATAATAAATGGTTCAAGCAGTAACTTGGTTTCTATCACTGAAACTATCAAGGGATTTGAGTTTTCAGCATGTTGTTCCTGAGCTGGAATTTATCCAAGAAATCCAGTTTAAAAGGCAAACCGTGACTTTCAGAAAAATTACTGTGTTACGTGATCAAAAAGAGGGCACATCCCAACAGTAGACCCCATCAAAGGATTAGACCTGCAACATCAGGGTGCTCTTTAATAAACGCCTATCACAGTATTGACTCAGTGCAGACTTAAAAGGAAGACTGCAGTCTAGTGAATCACCAGCACTGTTTAGTGCAGACTGAGTGTAATGTCACTTCACTTGAAGGATTTGACATGATGAGAACACAAAGTGGTGAGATGTACAGCCTACAACCACCAAGGACTTGTGCTTTCAGGAAACACATTTAAAATATTGTACTAAGTTTACAAGGACTATATTCAACTCATTGCTATACTGGGCAATCATTACCATGGTAAGTGGTTCACCTATAAGACTAAGAAGACTTTGCACACATTACTGTGAGATCCTCTTATTAACTGCCTATAACATTAAACAACTTGAAATGTTCAGAATAATGGTTTTTTTCTGCTCGGGTGCATAATTTATTTGTTTTTGAAAGTTTAAGGTGTTTCAAGGATTGATATTGCTAACAAAAGAATATTTTTCCACATTAAGAGGTAAGATGTTTGACTGAGAAACTCTCTGTTGTAATCTATTCTCTATTTGTTATTGATTTCTCACTTCTAATAATAATTAGTCCATATTTTTATTCTCTTTAGTATCTTTTTCCTCTAGTAGGGCCTTTATTAGACATATACACTTGTGCTCCCTAGAGTTGTTTAAAACTCCTGTGGATGCTCCCCCTCCTTGCCTGGTTGTCTGACGAGGGTTTCCAGGTCCCAGGTCCTGACAAGGCTCGGGGGTGATGCTCAGGTGTCCCTGAGCTCGGGAGCCCCCTGTACAGCTGGATCTAACATTCACTCCGGAATTATCTCAGTCATCACTTCTGCCACCTCACAGACTATTGTTTTGAAAGATAGAGTTTCTTGCTATTTTTGTAAAACTCAATTACGGATAGCCAAAACTACACATGTTTATGTTACTGTCAGTAGTAACTTATAAATCTGATAGCAAAATTCTGACATGTTCCAGCAAATGGACTGGACTTGACAGCCTGTCTCCTTGTCCGAGGAACAACCTCCATCTGCTGGCCCCTCTGAGTTTTGCTAGAAAACAGCTTTTTTTCTCTTCAATGGGAAGAGGTTGGAACAAAACACAGACGAGTGAGGAACTGGAGATAGGAGATGTACAGAAGAGAAGACAGAGCAGAGGACAATAGTGAACTAGAACTGGGAACAATTAATTTGAAACAGAAAATCTGTAAGGGAAAGAAAACAGGAGAGTGGGGAGTAACTTTAAAAGAAGAGGGATTAAGGAATGAAAAATAAGCCAGCTTGTGTTCAGTGGCAATAGAGAATGGGAAGCATCTTAGGCATGATGACAGAGGTAGGCAGTGGAGAGAAAGGATGAAAAGAGGTAGGAAAGATTCAAGAACTGGGGAGATGAACATTAGTATAACAAAACTTCCTCAAATGGCAACTCTTGATACAGCTCAGTAGAAACTCATCCCTTAGATTTTAAGGGCTTTTTCTCCCCCTCAAACTTGCATAAGTAAGGCTTTGCTCAAAGCTTGGTAAGACAGCTAAGATATGAACTCAGATTTTAGGAAATGACAGAATCAACAGTGACTGTTTCTGTCAGATTTTATCTGGTTTGGACATTTTTTTTCTTATGTTGCAATGAATGGCTTATATTAAATTTGGGCAGTTATCTAGGGGGAGAGAAGTAAATCTATACCTATTAAAAGTAAAAGGGAGAAGTTGAAATAGAAGGCTCAAAGGAGGGGGAGATCAGTTGGAATGGGTGCAAGATTTTCGAGTCTTTTCTGAACTATATTGTTGGTCACAACTGAGCCCAGTCCAATAAAGATTGAAAGTGATAGTCATCTACTGGCATATGAAATGGTTCAAGTTTTGATAGAAAGCTAAGTATAATTTTCTTGTTTTGACAGAAGAAAAGAGCTCTGAAAAGAGACTCCATGGGTATGGAATATAAGTTTTATTGTTGACAGCTGGGACATTGTGAATGTCATGTGGTGAGAGCAGAAGTATAAACACCACACAAAGTTTTGGCACACTGGGAACACCTTCCAGTGTGAAAAATGATGTTGCTTTCCAATGACCCCTTACTGGAAGACAACAGGCCACTTCCCAGACTCTTGACACCAGCTGTGGACCTGACACTAGTGCAGGATAACTGCAAACCCCTTGCATGCACTACTGAGAAGTTGCAGAAGTAGGATCCTTGGTTTATTTCTTTGACCAAATAAAAGGTGTAAACCAGTCTGCTTTGCTAAAGCCCTTCTTAAATTTGCAGTAGCTTTGCTTGTAGACAACTGAGGAGATTTACAGATGTGTATAAAAAACAATGTCTGACAGCAAATTCCTCCCTCTTGTGTCATCACCATTGCTGGGATACCTTTCAGCATCCTTAGGGAGAACATGTCTTTCCAGTTGTTCACTTGCTCAGCTCAGCCCTCTGATGTGGTTGGTGATTCGTCTCTTTTTGTTCTTCTTGAAGAGCCTGTCTCTTTGATGACAGTCTTTGATGTTCCTGCTTAAGATTCAAAGATACTGCCTTTTTCTACCATAAAAAAGAAAGTTTTACAGCAAAGCAGAGGTCATAATAATAAATAGAGTTCATAAAATCAAACAAAATTAATTAAGATTGTATCATCAGATTCCTCATAGTTTCTAGTGCAGTGAAATTTACTGATAGTTTAAGGATTTTTCAGTACACATTTTTGAATTTAGGTTTGAGGATTTTTGGTTTTGGGTTTTTTTTGGTACTAGTATATGTTTACACAATTTAGATAAAATGTAAATTATTGCAGTTTCTATGAATCATTTCTGATGGTATTCATGGATTTATTACAGTCATTATGACCATAGTTTCAACTCTTTCAGATGTAGCTTACCTTACTGAAAGACATTATCACTGCTGTTGAGAACATTTGTTTAGAGAGAGGAGAGGTCTCCTAATAATGTCATCCACCTTTTTTCTCCTTAGGAATTCCCCCAAATCATTTCTTTCTGGTTCCTGGAGGATTTACCCAAACTCTGCAGTGGCATAACAGTGACAAAATAATCGTAAGAAGATATGTCCAGAATCTGCCATTTATTTTATTGGGGAGATACTGACAGTTATGGACAAGAAAAATTATTTTCCTTCTAAGGCAATGAATTTTCCATTGTGGCAGTACTTTCAGACATAGGAAGTTGCAGTGCTCAAGGACTGAAATGGGCTTTGTGCAGAGCAGTGTGTCATTCACTGCCTTGGCTGTTGGGTTTATTCCCTCTCCGTTATTCCTAACTGGTGTCATAGATTGTCCCTTTTGAATTTTAAAGCAATGAAATATGCCATTAATATAATAGACTCCCTGACTTGCATGAGTTTGAATGATCAGAAAATTCATTCCCCGGTAGGGATTTTTAAACTGTAATGAGGAATTAAAAAACCCTCGCTGCATGTCAAGGAACCTGCCAGGTTTTCCTAAGCTCCTTCTCTTATAAGGCAGGAAAGGGCAGAGAGTCCAGCTGTTAATGGAAATTATTGTGGAGAGCTAGAACTTTGCCCAGCAGAACTGTTTGGGCTCTACACAGGCCAGTGAGCTGTAAACAAGTTTAAAAAATGCCTGCTTGGGAAGGACTATATGTGCATTATGTCACCGTATACATTTTCCTCAGCACTAAATTAAGATTTCAACCATTCTGACTGGCATTACGACAATTTGGATGATGAGCTAGGAGAGGATACTTGTGCAATTTCCAGAACAATATGGTTGTATATAGAAATTTCATGGTTAGAGTGACTAATAGTGAAATTAGGCTTGTAATTTTTACAGCAAAAGAAAACCCAGCTCTTCCAAAAAGCATCAGAAAGTGGAAATTTCATCTCTGAGGAGTCTGACACAATTGTGTGGGGTGTTGAGAACATATTAGCTACAAGCTGTAGTTCTATTCAGAGCTTCACTCTATAAATGACATTGTAACTGCTTTGTTCAAAGAAGTGAAGATTTGTAATTCGTGCTGCAGGATTCACTGAAGAGAGTGGGACATAACAAGCAAGCCTCATCTTGCCCATTACTTGGGGAAATGAAATATCTATTTAAGGCAAATGCTTTGAGGCATGTAAATTTTAAAGTTCAGACTAGTTCTCAAACTGTATAGATTGAATATGTATAAATAACTGGTGACAGTTACACCATGATATTAACCCTCATCAAGCTGTTATCCCAGCAATGCCTCTGCTTGTCATCTTCCAGGATGTACCTTTGAGGATCTGGGTTGGGAATTACAATGATGGAGAGTATGAGACAAGTCCTGTGCCTTCCCCAGCCGAACAAGATTCTAAGGATGATCTGGGGCCTTCAAGATCAGCAGGGTAGGTAAAGGCAACCATTGAGATTCAGCTGAGTACAGGGAATTCACCTCTTTACCTGTTCATCAGATAAATCAGGGAATAGGGGAAGTGGGAAACAGGGCAAACTGAGATCTGAGGAAGTGTCAAGGGCGTATGGTAGAACAGACAGAGGAAGAGATGGGCAGGTGTCTGTTCCTCTGCCCATGCCTTGGCTAATGATGAGGAGTGCAGCTACCACCATCGACAGCCCTGCACCCACAGGGTAAGCCCAACCCAGTGACACTAGAAAAGTGCCTTTAGATGAGCCATAATCCAAAACTCACAGCTGGTGACAGCCATTTGCAAATAACTTCATCTACAAGTATCAATAGTTTAGACAAATATTTTCTGCTACATGACACAGGCAAAGAGATTAACAAAGAGTGTGGTCTGGGCAAGAGAACAGGAAATGTGAACAGCAATCTAGAGATAGACATGGGGCGGTGGGGCTTGGGAGAAGAAAGAGTGAAAAAGATATGCACTGGGCTAATACCTGTAGCCTTTCAAACCCCTCACCTCTCCGTGTTGCCTTTAGTGCTTGCACACATAGTTTGACAGTTTCTCTAGCTAAATCATCAGTGCTACTTTCCTCTAATTTTATTTGTGCTTATTTTGCAGCCTGAATATGTACTTTTAAGATGGTCTCTGCAACGCTGAGAAGCACTATATGAAGCAAGTTGCATGAGAACCCACCAACATGGAGGCAATTAATTTCCTACTTCTTAGACCTGGGTCTAAGGAGCAAGAATAATAAAGCACAATGGGTGAAAGCAAATGAAAGAAAAGCAAACAAATCTGTAAGCAGACCTTCTTGTGGTGGCTTAGAAATACAGCTTTTAAAGTAGAACAATAATTAAAACATATTTTCACTTTGACTGTATTTCTGTTAGTCTTGTGCCAAATTCTGCAATTTTCCTGGCATTAACACAAAGAGGGAGCACCTGCATCTATTTCAAAAATCTGAAAATTCTTGTCTTAAAAATAAAGCCTTCAGACAGTAAGGCATTTCTCTCTCACGTGTTGTTCTCCCTCATCAATTTACAACCTGGATCAGGAAACGAATTCTGGGGTTGGTTTGTTTGAGGATGTTTTCCTTCCCAGGGGCTTTTGGAACTTGAAGGCAGAAAATCCTTAGCTAGGGATATATTTTATTCTTGAACAGTGAAATTGCATTCAGTTTTGACTCATGTGAGAATTATTTATAATAATTAAGTGCCTTTAGTAATATATGTTGATTGGGAAGATTCTTCAGTGCGTTAAAACTAATGTCTAAAAATGTTCTACAGAGGATTGCTCACTAGCTTGATCAGCATCTCTAGCACTGGTTGCATCACCTACTGTGTCCTAAAATATCTCTGGACTCAATATATCACCAGCACCACTGTCTCACTTTGTATGGGTCATCCTTCCCACTCCCTCATCTGCTGGGTGCAGAAAAATACACAGAGCTCTCTGGGATTACAGTTGGGACCAGTCCCACTCCTGTGGTGAGATGATGAAGAAAGTCATCATGGGGAGTTTCCAGATTCCTCACTTCTTCTCTATGTATGGGTGTTAAGTGCAGGGGAAGTCCCAAACGACTATTTGTGGGACTTGATTCTTCTGCACTGTCCCTTGGAACAACAGACTTCTCCTTTATCAGCTGCTTATGAGCAGGTGTGCTGTAAGATGTCTGTTCTGGAGGCATGCAGTCCAAACTCTCCTCATGCTAAATGCTGGGTTTGCTATGAAAAGGTACGCCATGCTTAACTTGAAAGGCCAAACTTCTGAAATATAGGATGTTACGGTAATTAGCTTGTCTGTGTAATCTTAATTTACATACAAATTTGTGTGGACAGCTACAGGTCATAAAGCTTTCACCACAGGAGACAGGCCTTGGTAAAAATACATTCTGCATGCAAAGGAGACAGAGCTAAGGATTTCCAGACAACCATGGAAAAGGTATTTTCCAAACTATTAATCTTCAAATCCTGTGGAGCAGCCAGGGTTTCTGGTGTAGATGCAGAAATCCTTAGTCAGTATAGAATAATGGAGGGTAAACATAAAGCTGCTCATCACAGAAGGATTTCAAAAAGGCTTTTGAGGCTGCTCACCCAAAAAGGCAGGACTGTTGCCAATACTAGGTCAGATCAGCCATGATTGTGTATAGCTGCATCGTGAAAACCTCAAAAAATAGATGGAAATTTCAGAGTTTACCTTCACAGCTTGACAGGGCTACACTGCAAAGGTTTTCCTCCTAGTGAAAAGTTTTTCCTTAAGTCCTTTTTTTTTACTGCCTTTCAAGTAGTTGTTGCCTGCTTTTAGGCCAAGCCTAAGACTCTTCAACAGTCTAAGGATCTCTCAGTATTTCCTTGTGGCCCAGTAGGTTGTCCAAAACTTGATTCACTTTTTCACATGAAGCCTCCCAAGCTGCAGGCAGATTGGAAAAGCAACTTCCTCATATCTTTTAGGCAACTGCTTTCAACACAGGCTGATCTTCATTTTACCTTATTCACAGGGGGACAGAGTATTCAAGCTAGAGTCCAACAATAATCTTCTTTTCAGCAGGACTACTACTAACTCTTTAATCACATATGAGCTTATACTATCCCAAGAGCAGAAGTTAGCTTGTCTCCTTGTTAGACATCATGAAGTTTCTGTTGTCCCAGTTCTCTAGTTTATCAAAATCCCTGTGGATTTAAGTTATGACATTCATTGCGCAAGTAACTCCCTCTAATTTAGCATCATTGATAAATCTGCAGGTGGTACATCCGAGGTGATCACCTAGGTCATTGACTAAGACATCAAACAGTGAGAAAGAGCAGCCATTACACTGCTCTGCTCACTCCTGGCCACCAAGCAGATGCTGAGCTACTCACTGATAAATTTTAAGCCCAGAGGTACTGTTAATTTTCAGTCCACCTAAACATCATTTCTTCCAGTCTACAATTCCTCAGCTGCCAGCTGGCAGAGTATGGAGTCAAAAGCTTTCCTAATGCTGAGATACATGACATCCACAAACCTCACTTTGTTGTAGGAGGCACCTGGGTTTGCTGAACATCATTTGTCCCTGGTAAATCTGGGGATTGCTGATTAAAATTGTAAAGTTTTTGTTCTTCACATGCTTGCAAATGCATCCCAAAAAGACAGGCTGTGTGATGTTTTCAAGGTCTGAGGTGAGCCTGGCTGACCTGTAAGTCCCTGGACCCTTCCTCCTGCTGTTTTTAGAAATGGCACCCAGTGCCACTGTGCAAACCATCCAGGGAAATCTGTGTTTTCTCTGTGAAGGGCAGGGTGTCCTGGAATTGTTTTGCCATGACAGAAGGATCTGAGCCTGGGAAAGCACCATGATCATGGCAGCATACAGTGAGCTCTTGCTGCTCCTTGAAAATTTGGAGGAGATAGTGTAAATCTCATGCCAAGCCATGCCCATATGTGCAGAGGTATTTATCCAGCTGACTGTAATTTATGTGCAGTCATACCAGTTTTTGGCTTCTCACTTAGACACCTGAATTAGGAGGACAAGTCACCACATACACAATAATTCCTCTACTAAATAATCCAGAACTCTCATTTTAATCAACATTTTAGCTCAACTTCATTCTGTGTTTTTCCCTCTTGGGTGTATAATGGTAATAAAGGAATCTGATTCAGTCCCCTGAGTTAAGAAATTGCTCCCTTAGGCAGTGTGACTCGTCCTACTGAGTTCAACTGGAAATTTATATTGTTGCATAAAATAGAAAAATATGATTCATATACTGTTAATACTCAGCTGCATGTTTGCAATTTGAGCATTTAATGAATTTCAGTTCAACAAATTAATTGCCAGTTTAGCCTGAAAATGTTTCAGAGGTCCTTGGGAATGAGAAAGAACACAGTTGCGTTCCCTCATCTGCATGGATCAGCACATGACCTCTGCAGCTAAGACTGTCTTAAGAAAAATGTTTTGTCTATTTAGAATAGTAATCACCAAGCCAGCAAAACCATTCTATAAGTGAGGTTACATGCTAAGGGTGCTTTTGCTAATTATTTCTGGGCATTAATGCAAAGAAGATAATTTAAATTTCACCCAAAGTAATCGACTCTCTACTTGAAAACGGTCACAGAGTCATAAAGTTTTGAAACTAATAGAGCCTTTTAAAAGACTTTTTTAGGAAAATATTTGAAGATTGATTGTTTTAGAGGTAGTTGCACTTGTAAGTGCCTTAGTAGCTGTGGTCTAATTTTACATCTAGTGCATTGTGAAAAACTTTTGGCCCACTAGAGGCGTCCTGCAATGCAGGCAGGCACTGAACTGCTCATCCTTGATCCTTTGGCTTAAGTGGCAGGATGGGGAATATCTACATAGAGAGCACAAGCAGCACCAGCAGGCTGTGCTGTGGAAAAGCTACATTTCAAGACTGGGAACATTGACAGAACAAACTCAGGAATCCTCTCCCCCTGGATTTAGCTGTTTCTAAATCTCAGCCTTAAGAACTTCCTTCTGCCCCGTAGATGATACTGCTACAAGTGATAACAAACATGAAATGCTAATAGAGGTTTTTGGAGAGTGTCACTGAAAGGCCAAATGAAAGCTTTGGGAGAAGCATTGTGTGGCTTTGTACCTCCCAGGTTTGTGGCTCTGGATCCCGGTAACAGAAACACAGGAAAAAATCCATCCCAGCATGGATGCCATTGAAATGGTGTTAATTGAGGGCATGGATCATGAAAATATTGCCAGCTCTTGTCACTTGTTACAGGTTGTTGATTTATATGGGAAGTGAGAGCTACAAAGGTGTGTTTGCGGATAAGTATTCATGTTTCTCTCTTGGTATAAAGGGCTGAGAATAGAGGTGAAAAAGCCAAGAAATGAGAAGAATACAAAAGATACCCACACATCTAGTGAATATTATCTTGTTCGGTAAGTGTCATGCTAATTTCCTCTTTGAGCATACATACTGTGGCCCTGCTAAAGTTTATTATCAAGTAAATTAAACTGGAACCTTTGGTATCTCAGTCAGTCCAGAGAATAAATGCATTTCATTATTATTTTTTAAAAAAAATAGAAATGAAAATTGATTTTATTTTCAAAAAAAATAGCCAGGAGGAGCAATGCATGTTGTCTGTGCTGTATTTTAGGTGCTTCATCATGCAATTTCCCATCTCTACATGAAGTTGCTTAGAAGCTAAAGCAAAACAGAAAAAAAATAATTAGAAATTCCAGTTTCTTAAAAGCTTTTCACTTTGACTGTACATTAACTGGCTCTTTAAATAAAGTAGAGTGATGGGTGAAGGAGGAAATATGCTAACTTTGCCCCATGTCTCTGAGCTACTCCCGAAAATAAAGTTCTGCTTTACTCACTGTGCTTATTTCAAAAGCATACAGCAATGTGTTCACAAAACTGTGATCTAAACTTTTAGCTTCCATGTATGTAGACATGAGTATTTTCTCTTTTTTGGAGTCTGACTGCAAGGCATGTGCTGTTGTCTTGGTAATTTATGTCTATATTTCTCAGAGTTCCTCAAGTAATTATATTTTTATTTGGATTTCATTTGAAGTAGTTAGAGTAATGTAAGCTAGGGAAGACAGTAAAGGGTTTGGCATAGAGGAGATTTCAGTTATTTAACTGTTGTGACATTCAGTCTTCTTTATTCTTTCTACATCTGCCATTAGCAGGTTACAATGAACTTGACTCCCTAAAATCTATAAAATCACAGTAATTCCTTTAAATCAAATTGTTCTGCAAACTCCTCAATAGGCTATGCAAGAGAATTTCTCTGAAAAATGAATTTAAATACTCCTTGAAAACAGAACACTGAATGATTAAGCCTTTGTCAAGTAGTGGTTTGGGGGTTTTGTGTTGTTTTGGTTTCCTTTTTTTTCCAAAAATGTAATATTTCCTAAGAAATAAAGAAATTTTTTCTGCTGCCATTGCTGAACTGACTGATGGCTCTGTGTGGGTGTTGCTTATTGTGGTTATGCAAAAGAAATCATGAGTCACAAGCAAGTGGAAGAAAGCAGTTTCTGTAGGCACTGCCACCAGCCCTGGGACTGGCAGAGTGCTGCAGGCGTGGGGAGAGCAGCAGTTCTCTCCCATTTTGGCTCCTCACTTTTCCTGCAGTGTTGCATTTGACATGTCATTTAAATCGTGAAGAGAATGGCTGCAAAACAGAAAGAGGAGCTGGGACTGAACTAGGAGAAAATACAAAAATAAGATGGATTAGGCAAAATGAAAAACCAGAAACAGAGAAGCATACTAGTAATGATAAAAGAATTATAGTGAAATTTGATTAGGGACCAGTTTACTACAACCCCCAAACCAAGAGTATGATTTGCCCACCTGTAGCAGCTGTGATGAAGGATAATGTTTTCCCACCTCCTTTTCATTCAAGTGAGACAAACAGGATCAGCAGCAAAGCTGCCTTTGGAACAAGTTTCTCATTCCACTAATCCATCAGTGTTATCTCCTGAGCTGCTTCCTTCTCCTGTGAGCCTGCAGCAGATGTAGTTACATTGCAAAAAAAACATGGAAATCACTTTCCAAGTCATTTCCGTCAGTACCATAAGATTACTTAAGAAATGCAACACTGACCACTTGCACTGAGTTTGAGACCCTCCTCTGAGCCTTTCCCTCCATCCTGACTCATGATCAGCGAGGTATCAGCAACAAGAGGTTGCACACAACACAAGACAGAAGAATTGCCAAAATCTCAGGACAAATTAAAAAATGAGCAGCCAGATGTATGCTGTCAAAATAAAAGGCAGTAAGGTTAGAAGAGGAAATAGGAACACATTAATCTTGTGGTCATAGAGATATGTAAGTAAAAAATAAATGGCCAAAAAAGAAATTATTACTCTCCCAGTTGTTTAATGAAGATATAAAATGAATAAACAAGTAAATGGGATGTTGGATAGTGCTTTGCCTTCGATGAGGAGCTTAAATATTATAAATATGGCTGTCCTAGGATGTGTGAAGGTCCTCGGCATTGTATAAGGATGTAGCTGTCCTCTGTTTCTCAGTTAATACATCAAGAAACTGTCCTTCAGCCCAAGTTTACTTCAACACTTCTGATCTTTCTGTGGAACAAAAGGTAATGATTACAGCGAGGCTCTGTCTCTGAGTTCTAGGCCTGGGAACCAGGGATCCAGAAACCTAAGAGAAGCAATGACATTGATTCATTACAGTACCTTAAAGAAATCAATCACCTTCTGGATGCTGCCTTCTATCTCTGTTTATTGTGAGGATTCATCAACAGCTGTGTTTATCTCTCTGCACATCATCTGATAGCATTGATCGGGAATGGTGCTGCTACCTGGTATCACTAACAAATATTTAGGTCTAATTTTTTTGTCATTGCAAGAAGTACAAATTTCCTTGGATAGAATTATCTCAGATTTTGTATTCAAATCCATCAAGGGCTCTTTATTTATTAAAAAAGTAGCATCGACAGATATATATAGCAAAAGTTTAGTTGAAAAATTGAGTGGGGAAAAAATCATTTTGGTGCAAAAATCAACTGAATACAGTGCTGTCACAAATAATCCCAAAACTAAGGTTTTCGTTCTGCACTGCTTGTGGCTAGCTCCTACTCCAGGCAGTAACTAATAGCTTGAAGTTTGGCCTTGATTTTCTGGGATAGCAGAATAGTGCTTAAAGCAAATTTGAACTAGAAGGAAGAGGCATTAAGACACTGAAGCATATCCCTGAACCTCAGGTAACAAATGCCAGCCCGTGTCTGTGAAACACATTGAAGTAGCTTCAGGGCTGCTGTCACTCATGCTGTCTGCCTGCTCCAGAAGTGCCATTAGGGCTGCTGGAGAGAAGATGGATGGAGTGACTCTTCAGCAATTTCTGGTGGCTTAGCTTTTGGAGGGGTGGCATGGCACACAAGTAACCATGGCTCTTTTATGTCAGGGTGACAAGTTGGTTGCTTATTAAGCCAGTAAAAACTGGAAACTGAGGCTTGTTATCTGGCTGAGAGAGTTTAAATGCACTCACTGGATTTTGGTTTAACGAAAGTGCCAGTGTCCAAAAACTTCCCAATTTGAATATTCCTGAAAAACAAAGCACATGTTTTTCCTTTACTCTTCAAAGAAATGACACACTAGCTGCCAAATTTAACTCTCTTTTGTGATGAAATATGTGCCAGCAACATTCTCTCTGTCACTATAATCTTTAGATTTACTAATTAATGCCCTTCAGGGCTGTTAGGTGAGGAGCTAATGGTCAGAGTATGAATTCTTTCCCCACCACTTTGCTCAGAAGGGTAGTCAAGAAGATCGAACTGTGTCCTGCGTAATATTCTCCAAGAGCAACACCTTGTTCAAAAAACATTAGTCTTACAATTTTCTGACAGCACTCTTCTTTATGAAATTATCCTCCTAACTGCTGCCAAAAGCAGAGGTCTGCTGTTAAGAGAAGGCTGGTGCAGAGCCCAGAAGGCAGGGTATTCTGCATGCTTTGGGCAGCCTTACTGTCTGTTCTTAAATGTTTCCTTTAATCCTCCAAACCTGTGCAAATCCAGGTTTTCTCTTTTACTGCAAATGGACCATTTTGAGATAAATATGTGCTAGAAAATTGAAGCACTTTAATGCCCACATCCACCAGACTAATTTTTATGGCAATGTTTGACAGATAGAAAAGTTGTTAAGTTTTTCTAAGAACTTAAAAAATGAAAGGAAATAAGCTTATAACAAACCTTGTCTCTGAAACTGCAGGCTGCTTGTGAGACTGACAACAGAGAAAGTGCTCTGTGCTGAAAGACTGTAAATTCTGGGGGAAAAGGTATGTGTAAGGAATAAAGACAAAACTAATGCAGCATTTCAGTCTCTTTTTTTCAATCCTTAAATGTTTCCATTTATATACTTATTTATGTAGGTGGTGATCTCCTATAGTTTTCACAAATTGACACACAGAACATTGCTATGCAGACGGGACAAATAACCATGATAAGTAGCAACAGAAGTGACTAAAAGCCTTAAACATCACAGGGAAAAGAATATTTTCTCCACCCTTGCGTATGTCTGGGCACTACATATATATATATATTTGTGTATTTGTGTGTGTTTGTGTGTGTATATATATGTGTATATATATATGTATATATATAAATATATATGTGCTGTAAGCCAAGATAATCATGTGGTAATCCACAGCCCTATATAACAGTCTTTATAGTTTTATGGTTTCTGCATGCAGGTTTTGCCACACAGCTTGCACTATGGTTTGTTTCTACATGTCTTTAGGCTGTGTTTCCATCATTCCAAATGTGCAGTAGCAGTTAGAGTTCCAATCTGCCAGGTTCTTCTTTTTCTTTTCTCTATCCTCTGTGAATTAACATTCCAGGCAAGTAACTTTGTCACAAACAGAAAATGTAAGAAAAGGTAACCTGGATGTGGTGAAATTCAATTCTTGTCACTTGGTCAAAAAGAAAAAAATTTTTACTTTTTCTTATTGTTTTTCAATCATATTTAAAAGGCAGTGGTAATCCATCCACAATTGATTGCAATGTGTCTCTGTTCCCAGATTTATAAATAGGAATTTAAAATGCAAAAGTTTTTATAAGGTATAGTTATCTCAGACACATGGTCCTAATCAACAATGAATTAATTAGCAGTACCGAAAAATGCATCAGAAGAGATATCTTTAATTTTTTGCAAGATTTTACTCTTGATGTCTCTGAAGTGTCTCTAATACCTTCATCAGTAAAGCAGACATTGACCAAAATTTCATGATGTGTGATCTATGGTGGTCATTTTTCTGAATATGAATAATTAAAT